>KZ870249.1:27444-40441 GCA_003456935.1 Machilis hrabei | reverse complement strand
TTTAAAAAGAAAATCGCCGAATCACTAAAACATAACCTTACAAAATCGCACAGAAAAAAATAACGTGTCCACTCACCTGCACCGCCGTTGGCACACTGATTTGCAAAGCATACTGCTCGACACATCTAGCGACAGAAGGGCGTACCGCATCCAGTTCGCGCGCGCTGTTCAAATTCCCTGAACTTTTGGGTAGCACCTCGTATACCAAAATTCAAAAGAAATGAACCACTCTAAATGAATATGAATAAAACAGAATAAAAGTATTCCAATTCTAACTATAAGAATATAATATCTAGACTATTCATGTGATTAATAGAAATACAAGTAGTTATGCTCATTTCAGGTAATATATATATAGCTAGCTGGTTATTCAGCTAAGTCTACAACAATATTTTAAGGCTTTGTCACAACTGATTCTGAATTCTGTATTTTTACATATAATCTGTACTGTATTAAACATGCACCAACTGGAAATTTGATTTGACACTAAGTTTAAATATACATCATATTTCTAAGCTAACTGTAATGCTTCAGGGTAGTATAAAACAAGTATGATAACTTTCTTCTATTTCTCAACACAAATACCAAGTTGGTTATCATTGTGGAGTATGAAACATACATATCAAGTCTTTATAATAGCTGAGCAAACTATAGACGGATAGTTGACCCATTAACTGTTTTCATGCTTGTAGTGATCAGAAATGAATCAAGACACTTCTACACCTTATGTAATTAACTGAAAACTTCAGCTATTCATCAACATTCTATGTTTTAATGAATTTTAAAAAATATTATTCTTCTCAACAAGACAAACTTTGTAAAGGACAGCCAACATTTTCTCTACTGACTAACAAAATGTCATTTGAGCATCGCAGTAGTATCCCGGTGCACCTGCTGTCTGCAATGACAACTCTTTCATCTATCATTGTTTCCGAGAACAGTTTTGATGCATTACACTACTTCAGTCTTTCATTATGTTATTCTTAAGATAAGCTTAGGTTACTCATGTTAGAACTGGTAATGTTACATGAACATGAAAACAGCAAAAATAATGTGTTACAGACTAAACTTTTCTTTAGCTGGCAATATGTATAAGATATATGCTGTTTCACTTTTAAAATAGTTTCCATTAGTTAGTCTTTCACTTGGAAATGCATATATACATATCACTATTCATTAAGTCACAAATTTTCATTCAAAGCATCTATGATCAAAGATAGAAGTTTCAAGTCTGTTTTGAAAAACATGCTGCACATGAAAATTTATGCAAAATGATCCTTACCTCCAAGAAATTGCCAAACAAAGTTTTACCATCAATCCGTTTGCTCTCTAAAAATTCTGGTTTGTAAAGATTAAATGTTTCATATGTAAGCTTCAGATCCCGCACATATTCTTTCTCTGTCATAACCAACTCAGAGATCACATTCTGCCGTTGTTCCATCCTTTTTGCTCTGAAATGGGGAAAAAAATACTTAATATACATGCAGGAGAACCTTATTAAACAAAAGCTTCTGTTTCATATTAACCTACTATCCAATCAAGAGGAAGACATTATTGCTGTGAAAAAAATTAGGAGACAAATCCTTATGATTCAGGTTAGCAGTTATTTAAACTGACACTAACAAGGGAAGTCTTCCAGTGGAAGCACGCCGATGTAATTCATCTTTGGATAAGTTGTAGACGACCCTTCCCTCAGAAACCATACCCATATAACAAGTGGTGAATAACCACTCGTTGTGGCCCTAGGGGCGATTTCATTATCTACTTGGCAACATTTTTCCACTCGTGTCATTATTACTAATGACTTTTACCATAGCTCAGGTAGCTAAGTGCTTATTCTTTTGTGACACTGTGTTCTATGGTGTGATTTTGAATCCTGTCATAGACACTGAATTTGATTAAGCTATTTTATTAGTTTTGCTTTAATATTATTTCATTTATTGTAAAAGAGGTTTACAGTAAGCTGTTCTTCCATCTAGCGTAGATCCTAAGAAAGGAAGCCACGCCTGTACTTACTTTGACCTCGTATGTAGCTTTGGAGTGGTTTACAGCTTTCAAAGTTATATCCACTTAATCACAAAAAATTAAGCTGAATACTCACTACTTGAAATCCACGGCATTTATTTACAAAAGTCTGTTCTATGGCAAAGTAGGCAGAAATTCTTGTTTTCTTTGCTAGCATAGCAGGTAAACACGTAAAACAACATGGATTCCTTTCCCAGATTGCCCATCAGTCTTTGCAGCAAATCAGCTGTCTTATTCTGAAGTATGCACTCAGGGCAATCTGGGAAAGGAATCCATGTTGTTTTACATGTTTATCTGCTAAGCTAGCAAAGAAAATAAGAATTTCTGCCTACTTTGCCATAGAACAGGCTTTTGTAAATAAATGCATGGCTTCCTTTCTTAGGATCTATGCTAGATGGAAGAACAGCTTATAATAAGCACTCTAAACGTGATATCTTGCATCGACTGTGTGAATTACTGTAGTTAAGTGTGTTACATTATTGTCATGATTTTACTGATTTATGTAAACAATTACATGCAATTGTAATGAATTTTAAGTTGAAAACAATAATACCTTGGAAATAATATTTAAAATATTTTCAAAAGTCAGTGTCTACGACAGGATTCAAACTCATGACATAGAACACAGTGTCACAAAAGAATAAGCAATTAGCCATTTGAGCAACGACAAATCTTGTTTGTAACACGAATGGAACAAATATTGCCAAGTATAATAAAATCGCCCCTAGGGCAACAACGAGTGGACATTCACCGCATGTTGATATGGGTATAGTTTATGAGGGAAGGCGCATCTACAACATATCTAAAGATGAAATACATTGGTGCGCTTTCAATGGGAGACTTTCCTTGTAAGTTCAAAACATCTGAACCAAATGTCAGTTTAATATTGTGACAAAACCAATTACACAAAATTGAAAAGTATTTTGAATTTGGCATTAACTAATCTGACAACTCAAATCCAACTTTTAAACATCTCTGCTACATCGTTACTATTCAAGTTGACAAGTTCTTACTTTACACTGTCAAACATAAGGGGTTGTTGATAAAACAAAATCAGAACAACATCATCACACTTTTTAGAAGGAGGGAGATTCAGAGTCTTAACATGTGTTGAATATGTGGACCCCCTCCCCCTAAAACAAATGATGTCGTACTTGTCAAGACTCTATCTTGGGAAAAATTGTCCAAACTGACAAAGGAATTATGGGAGTCATCCATCGAGTTGAGAAGTGAATCCGGTTACATCCGATAGAGAATGTAATGCCAAATCCAATGTGGGCAATCAAATATTCAGAATATTGATCTGTGGGGTCCAAATAATCAAAAATTGTTAGTACATTGGAGATATGAAGCAGATAGAAAAAATGAGAAGCAGATGGTTGGGTGGCACAGTGGTAAGGAGTTGGGCTTTAGAGGCAGAGGTCGGTGGTTCGAATCCACCGATTGTTTTTTAGCAGAGTACGTATATTTTAATTATATGGTGTATCGAGTCAATATTACACACACAGACAGAGAGCTGAAACGCCATTATTTAATTCATAATCAATTTCGTGCGTTCTGTTTCAAGGTGGTATTCAAATATTCATGGCACAGAGCTGGCTTCTTCAACGAGCATCCTGGTGCCTTCCTTACTCGCGTTCAATTTTGTTTCCCAAACGAACTGTCTTTAATTTGTTGTCACATCATTGGATGACAAAAAATCATCGTTCATCTAGCATGCTTGCTCACTGTGACCAGTTTCTATGTTTTCAGCATTTTTTCCATGATTTCCACACTCACTTTTCAGAATACTAAACAGTTAACGTGTTGTTGTTTGCAAATATTCATCATCAATGTAGTTATTATATGTATGATTTGAAAAAAGGATCAATTATGTGGCTAACACGATCAATTGTAATAACACATATCATAATAAAAACAAAACAAAAGATTAATACAAAATATAATAACCATTTTTGCAAAAGCAAACATCATTGCATTACAACGTCAAAGTGCAGAAACTGAATTTACAATCAAAATATATGTACTCTGCTAAAAATAATCAGCGGATTCGAACCACCGACCTCTGTCACTAAAGTCCAACTCCTTACCTCTGCGCCACCCAACCATCTGCTTCTCATACTTTATATGTGTTTGATATCTCCATGTACAAACAGTTTTTGGTTATTTTGGCCACACAGATCAATATTCTGAATATTTGATTGCCCACATTGGAATTGGTATTACATTATCTATCGGATGTCACCGGATTCACTTCTCAACTCAATGGATGACTCCCATAGTTCCCTTGTGAGCAAATACAAAAAGAAAATTGGTATTTTATACTGCCATGCAATATTTTTAGCACACACCCAAAAAACTGCCAAAAAGATTGCTTCTCCCCTCCACCTATACTTGTCAACAGTGTCCTTTCCTCAGAGACTACATCCCAACATGTTTGACAATTTTCAAACTGACAAATGTGAAAAATACACAAACCGAGAAATTATAAATATTTATATCTTTCTACTTAACACAGTAAAAATTTACCTCCATGCTGAAATAGCTACTTATTGTTCCAAAACACTATTATGCAAAATTATTGCAAAGTGTATAAGAAGCACTTAATGTGAAGACCTTAACTGTCTTGCATTTCTGCATCAAGCACACAATGAGAAATCAAGCCTTAAAACTGGAAATGTAGTATGAAATACCCAATATGGTGTGAAGTGTTACTACAAGGCTAAAGGCAGGACAGCATCAGTCAGAGGTGGATAATAGCTTGAAATTAGACCACGTTGTCTTTGTGTTTATGAAGTCAGTTTCAAAAGTGTTTATGACAAAAGGGCCAGGGTGTTCAGAAAAGCACAACACTTACAGATGATTAATGGCGCAATGCAATCCATGTAACAATGCACAACAATTGTCTCAGAAATTTACCAGGTTCCACTGGGAGATGATTGTTAACACTGATAATACACACCTGATTTTAGGAGGATGAACACTGCATAAAAGTTTGTGTTCAACTTAAAACACACCATGAAGCTCACTCAGACTCTAATAAATTAAACAGGATATTGTTTTCAGACGAGTCTTGGAAACTGGTGTCAACTTCAATCGTACAGGAGCAGTTTTCAATTCCAAAGTGAATATATTCAGCTAAATTTAAATATGGGGTGGATAAAGCCTAATTCATAACAGCAATAGTTCGCCTTTTAAATATGTCTTAGCTTAAACACAACAATATAAAATAAAAACTTGTGAGAGAAAATGTTTTTTTTTTTTTTTTGTGCAATATTTTCTGTTTTTCTAAAAAAAATGTATACCTCACCTTTTCCTATTTCCTGAATTGTGTCTTCAGCATTTGGTAGTGAAAATTTTTCGAGAAAATGCTTGATTTATGATTTTTGTCTCATCTATTCTCCTGCCCCTTTCTTGTATGCATTCTGTTTGACCAACTAATTTGTATGAGGTTTATTATTCATGACGTCACTTTGCGAGTTTGGCTGCATAAAACGGCACTGCAGGGCCGTGGAAAAGAGGAGCAGTCAGTCAGAGTGATTGACTGTTGGTCAGAAGAGAGTGTAGTCTTCAAGGGAAGACTGAGACATCAGTCTTGGTGGACGTTATGTAACGTCGTGTCATCGTGAACTTCATGTTTATTGTTACGTATAGTCTATTGCACATAAAGTTATCTAAGGTTCACTCAGGGAGTTAAATGCTAAAGTAGAGTAGAAGAACTGAAGTTATATTTTGGAGACTTCAGACTATTTATTTTTATGTGGAAGATTTGAACTTATGTTGGATTACAGCACTTGTGTTTACGTCATTTTGTCTCGTTTTCTTGGTCAGTCCCATCAGAGCAGACTCAACGGTTGCTATTGAAGAGTTACCTACTTGCCACTAGAGGGAATCAGCTGTCAAGCAGGACTGGGAGAAAGTCTACTTAGCAAAATCGCCTACAGGAGGAATTCACTTGTACGAGAGTTGGTTGGACTACGCAGCAAGCTTGGAGAATAGTGAATGGAACTGCCCGGAATTGCAAGTTAAGTATTTTCCAATTGAATGTCATTCTTTCCGAGTGCTTGAGATGCAATTTACTTATCCTAAATTATGTGTTATTGGTTAGTGAGCTGTAAATGTTGGTTTAGTTTGCGTGATATATGTGTTTGTTAGTTAAAAAGGGGTTTGTTTACTTTTGTTTTGATGACCAAAAACTGAAGGTCGCCATTTCGATTAAGTGATGTTACTTATATTTTTTAATTCTTTTGGTAGTCGACTGTTATATATACTGCACAAGTTCCTTTGGTCATGAATTTCTGTCTGATTAAAATTTAGGGTAGTCATCATAAAAATTTGTGATCTTTGACTTGCGTGAATGTTTACAAAGTAAATCTTGAGAAAGTATACCTTTATTGTATACTTTAGTCGAGCATAGAGAGTCATTTTTCTTGTAAATATGTTACAGTTCTTTAATTCAGAGAATAATTTAAGCTTTTTCTAATAGTATTAGATTTTACTGACTATTCAGCTGAGTATTTTTGTGTTGATCATTTTTCGATTGGTTGCGACATTGCCAGTTTGAAGCCATTATTAGTCATGCGTCAGGTTATCAACAAATGTATGTCTAAGTAGACATGTTGACAGTGGATGTCGCTTGTTGGGACAGAGCATAGTGATTATCTGAGTAGCGACCCGATCCGAGAATCGAACAACACAAATGTGGTTTCTTCAACTGTTTTAGGAGGCTGGTATGTTACTGAGTTTTAGGATCTTCATTGACTGAGAATGTTTATGGTTATATTCCTACTGAGTGTTCTGGGTGGATATCGATTTCAATCCTGTAATGCTGTATTTGGCAACTTTTGATATTTTTAAATATATTCGTTAGTTATTTTTTATTATTATTATGGACGTAGAAGTCCTTACGTAAATTTCCAATCGATCGAAATTTTATGTTACTGGTTACATAGTAATCCTACTTCTGTGATTAAATGTTCGCTGTTCATATTCGGGAATGTTAGTCGGTTTGGTTGTAATTTATCAAGTTCTAAATTCTTTTGATCTGACATATTTATCTGATATTGTCATTAATTCATTGTTGATTTCTCTTTATTGAATTTTCAGTTTTATTAAATTACATTTTTCTTTGATTTGCAGGTTCCGGTTCTATACGATAATTTTACGCTACAGTGAAGCTGAAAATACTGGTAGTGCATTGCAGCTTTGAATAACAAGTGTTATCTCGTAGTGTGATTGAGTGGAATTGATTTGTGAAGATTACTCACTCTTTTGATCATTTATGGTTGCATGACATTTTTTTGTACAGGGTTAGCATAAATGATTCATCGGGTTTCAAAATACCATTAATAAGAAGTACAAGACCTACAAAGATGGGTGATACATGAAAAGATGCATAAACTCACCAAGTTCCAGGTACATACTACAGATGTTCAATGTGTGCGCTGTTGGTCACACGGCACACGTTTAAACAGTAATCCAGTTCGTTCCATACGTTCAATAGCATGTTCCCGTCAATGTTCGTCACAGCAGCAGTGATGCGTTCCTTCAGCTCTTGCCGTGTTGTTGGCATTGGAGGTAGATACACTCTGTCCTTCACATACCCCCACAGGAAGAAATCACATGGCGTGAGATCAGAAGACCTGGAGGGCCATGGCAACAGAGGAACATCATCCATACCAACACGTCCAATCCAGCGATGTGGCAGTTCTTCGTTGAGAAAGGCACGAACAATGTTGCTCCAGTGTGGTGGAGCCTCGTCCTGTTGAAAGATGAATATCAGGGAGTCAGTAATCAGTTGTGGTAACAACCACAACTGCAACATATCCAGGTAGATGCAACCTGTCAGTCTTCTCCATGAAGAAAAAGGGCCCATACAGCTTTGTCTGTGACATGGCACAGTAGATATTAACTTTTGGTGAATCCCTTTCCAGCTCCACGCTTACATGGGGCAATTCAGTACCCCACACCCTCACATTGTGACAATTCACCTTTCCCAACAGATGGAAAGTTGCCTCGTCACAGAATATCAACTTCCCTGTAAACTCTTCATCTTCCATAGCTTCCTGCATTCGGGTATAAAATTCTAATCGCCAGACATAATCATCTGGAGTGAGGTGTTGTAACAGTTAAACACGGTAGGGTTTGAAATGCAAGCGCCGACGCAAAATCTTCCACATGGTTTTTTGAGGCATTCCAAGTTCACGGCTTGCAAAAACTGTTGATTTTTGTGGACTGCACACAAAGCTCTGTCTCATGCGCTCCACGGTTTCATCTGAGACACGTGGTCGCCCAGTGCTTTTCCGTTTACACAGACAACCGGTATCACGAAGCAAAATTCTCTGGTGACCAGGTGCATCTTTTCTGTATTGGCGTACGAATGCACACTGAACTATCATAACCGATGAACACTTCGCATATTCTAACACACAAAAACTCTTCTCTTGCAATGTCGCCATCTTGTCAACTGCCCATCACATGCGCACCACTTAGCGTGTGAATGCGTGCCACCTAAACTTGGTGAAGGACAACAATGCCAACAACACTGCAGGAACTGAAGGAATGCATCACTGCTGCTGTGACGAACATTGACGGGAACATGCTATTGAACGTATGGAACGAGTTGGATTACCGTTTGGACGTGTGCCATGTGACCAACGGCGCACACGTTGAACATCTGTAGTATGTACCTGAAACTTGGGTGAGTTTATGCATCTTTTCATGTACCACCCATCTTTGTAGGTCTTATACTTATTAAATAGTGTTTTGAAACCCGATGAATCATTCATGCTAACCCTGTATATTAGATTTTTCTTTGCATGGTTGTCAAAGTTATTTTTGGGAAAAATTTATGGACTTCTTTAATACATGCCAAGGTGCTTTATTTTGTAATAAAATGTATTTAGGATCCTACATGATATTTCTGTTACTGATATTTTCCTTACCTGGTACTTTATATTTATTTTCTTTTTGTATCATCATTATTTTTAAGTATCATATTTCTTCAGTAGGCTTCCTCTGAGTTGGTCTATATCATCATCATATTCTATCAACTCGGTGGCACCCTATTTTTAGCTATATAATTCCTTTGAGTTGTAGAGTTAAAAATTCCCCCCTTTCCTCCACCTCCTGTATTTATGGTTAATTTCTGCTTTAGTTCGAACCTACTAGCCTATCCTGTTAGAATCTCGTGTAATATTTTGTTTGAATATTTTCTTTAAGTATGAGCAAGCAAGTCTTTTGGGTTAAAATATTCAAACTCGTTGATCTTTAACTTGTCCTTGTAAAGTATAGGCATAGTGCTCTAGGATGAACTTTTAAAAATTAGTGACAGTTGAAGGTCATAAATAAATGGCACCTCTAATGATGAAAGTAAGGCTATAAACTATTCATTAACGAAGACAGAAGCATAATAGCTTCCAAAAACCAAACCCTACAAAGAGATAAACTAATGCCAAGTACCTTGCATCATCCTCTCCGACTCCTCCCTTGGATCCATTGCTGTCATCCCTACATTGCATTAACTGATCTGTAAAAATGGAAAAAAGAAGTACATAAAAACATCTTCAAATCATAGCTTTTCTGATACAGCCAGAGATAAAACATTACACAATTTAAAAATGTTAAATAACAAATGTCACAAAAGACAATAAATTAATGAAAATGTTCCCTGTACTAAACTGTAAACATTCTGTGGAAAAATAGAATAAATATGGAGTTTGGTAAGTTTTCAGTATTTGTTCTGTATCAGGAATGAGAGATGGACAGTTTTTAGGTATAGATTGATGATGATGATGTGGCATTTCATGGTGCTTCGACACCATAAGGGTCATTTTGCGCTGGTGAATTAATACATATTAAAGTTACTGATGGTAGCATTGACAATATTTAAAAATAAATACATAAATATTTATATATATATATCAAGACAAGGTGTATAAATAAAATGTAATACAGGATAAAGACATGTTTACAAGCGTGAGACATAGACATTTAAGATATAATCATGTAGAAGTTGTCATTGAGACTGGGTTACTACAGTCGATTAAAAAGGCCTAATGCATGTAAAAAGTTAAAAAGGCTTAACAACACATTAGAATCATCTTTTAAAACGTCACGAATGTTTCCTATCACCCCACGAGTGATTCGGAGAGCTGCGTACTGTGGATAAACTACTAAAATGTGGACAACAGTTAGACAGACATTACAACGGTCGCACCCAGGTGGGGCCTCGCCTCATAAAAGGTACCCATACATCATTTGGGTGTGACCAAGTCTTAGTCGGCACAAGGACACTTCCTCCAGGCGTGTTCGCCCTTTAGACTTACGCCAGACCCTTGTCATGGCTTTAATATATCATAACTAATTCCCTCCAATGGCTAGCCATTTTTCCTCCCAGATATTCATTATGAGGTGCCGCAAACGGTTATGGAAGTCGGTGTATGTCACTTAAGAGATGGTCAGTGTTGGTAGGTTTGCAGCCTCTTTTGCAGCTTTGTCCGCACCCTCATTACCCTTAATGCCTTTATGACCTGGTGACCAAACGAGCACTAGTTTTGTGTCTAAAAGGTGTAGGCTGTGGAATAATTTATGAATTTATAATAGTAATGGTTGGGTAGGGTACAAATTTAAAACGGACATAAGTGCACTTAAGGAATCTGAGATGAGGATAATTGATCAGTGTCCAGAAGATGCTGCATAGCTAAGGGCTTTGTAGAGTGCAAAGAGTTTTGTTGTGTATACACTGGAGGCAGGAGGGAACTTAAACCGAAAAGTTGTTATTAATCACAAAAGCACAGCAGACATCACCACCATTCTTTGAACCATCAGCAAAATATGGTTCCAGTTCAGGGTAATCAAAAAGAATCCCTTCGACAACTGCTGATAGATATGGGGTAATGTGGTCTGACTTAGTGATAGCAAGTCCGTTCGAAGATTACGTTTACTAAAAGTCCAAGTAGGATGATGACTAAAATCACAAGGATAAAATGAAGGAAGCACTATTTCCAGTTCTTGTAGGAGTACACTGGAATGAATACCTAGTGGACACAAGGCTCTATGACTTGTGCTGCATACAAAGGTACAGACTGTTGATTGCAAACTTCATAAACAGCGGAGTTTGCATGTATAGTTTAAACACAGAATAAGCCTCCTGGTAGCCAATGATGGTTCGCCAGACTCTGCATAGAGGCTAAGAACCGGGCTGGTGCAAAAAGCACCAGTCGCCAAGCGTGTACCCGCATGATGAATCGTAGCCAAAATACGGATGTATGATGGTCGAGCAGATCCATACACAAAATAATCAAAATCAAGTTAAGAGTGAATAAGAGACCTGCAAAACCGCAACATGCATATCATCGTTGGTTTTGCAATACCTCCTATGTGTAATTTTTGGTGAAAATGAGATGTTGGTAATACCTCTCATGTGTTGAAAAATACTGTTTTTGTATATGATGCTGTTGTTTTCTTAGAATTTTTTTCTTCTTCCTGTAAAATTGTGTTTTTTATACATAGGAGGTATTGCAAAACCAACGACAATATACGGTCAGCACTCCGAGATCTATGGCTCAAAGCTTGTAAAATGTTTAAAGGGGACTGACAACGTGTTTCAAGGGGTCGAAAATGGGGTACCCAAGTGAGTTTGGAGTCGAAAAGGAGGCCAAGAAAACAGTGTGTGTCAACAAATAGGAGCAGGGTGTTGATGGAGATTTCTAATTCTGCAGAAATGCACACAAGCAGTTTTTTCTGCAGAAAAGCTAAACCCATTTTCTGTACAACACTGGGTTGCACAGCTAATTGTTAGCTGGATTTGACAGGCAGCACTATTAATATTTTGCAAACATGTAAATATTACAAAGTCGTCCACAAAGAGTGAATCTGAAACAGGATTGCGGACACAGGATTCTAGGCCATTAACTACCACGTGGCAAATAGCGTTACACTTAAAATAACCCCCTGGGGTACCCCATTTTCTTGATTAAATGAATTCGAGAGAGTGGAGCTTATTCAAACCCAGAACTCCCTGTCCCTTAAAAAGTGTGAAATGAAAATTGGCATATTGACCCTAAAACCCCAGATGTGTAGTGGTTTTAAAATGCCAAATCACCAAGTGGTGTCATGTGCTTTATTGAGGTCAAAAAAGACTGCCAAAAGTTGTTTTTTCAGAAAAGCGTTACATATAGCACCTTCAAGACATACCAAATGGTGGATGGAAGAGCGATGGTTGCGGAAACCACATTGAATGTCAGTTAGGAGGTGTCAAGACTCCAGGAGCCAGACAACCTCCTATTAACCATATGCTCCAAGGTTTTACATACACAACTGGTTAGTGCAATTGGACTATAATTGGAAATATTTGTTTTGTCTTTTCCCGGTTTTAAAATTGATATAACTATACAGTGACGCCAAGACTGAGGAAAGACACCCTCTGCCCAAATCCGATTATATAAGTGCAACAAGGATTTCTGTGAATCAGGTGTGAGATGATGGATCATTTGGTAGTGTATGTCATTCGGGCCTGGAGAGGTGTTTCATGACGAACTGATGGCAGCTTCAAGTTCCCATTCCGAGAATGGACAATTGTATATTTCACGGTTATGAGAGGTGAATCTTAGCTGTTGTTACTCAGCTACTATTTTAATGGCTTGAAACTGTGGCTGGTAGTGTGAAGAACTAGCGATGCACTTAAAATGATCCCCTAATGCAGCTACTATGTCAGGTGGTGAAATTACTTGTGTGTTGTTCTGGACGAGATGGGGTATGGAGGTCGACGATCCCTTTCCAGAGACACGGCGTAGTTTCTTCCACACTTGGGAAACAGGAGTGGAAGCTGTAATGGTTGAAACGTATTTGGACCAAGATGTTCTTATAGTTCTGGTCGGTGTCTCAAAGGTGCATTTCAGATAAGCATAAACATGCTGGATTAAAATCTGCTATTAGCTTCTGAATATCTTTTTTTCTTTCTTTTTTTTTT
>KZ870244.1:45681-57033 GCA_003456935.1 Machilis hrabei | reverse complement strand
TTGTCATCTAGATCGGTTACTGGTAAGTATACTTGCCTGTTACAAAAGATAACTTGTCAAAATGTGTCAAGTTGCTGTCTGTAGTTCCGTTGATGGGGCTAAACGATTAGTTTGTTACACTCTGTCAAGTAACAGCATATTATATGAATCTTCAAAAAAGGGTCCAAAGATTCTTTACCTTTACTGATGAGTTCCGTGACGCCGAAGAGATTAGCTTTCATCATTCAAATCATGTTATTATGACTTATCTGGGTCATTTAGTTCAAGTTAACTTTGTTGTGGGGGGTCTAAGTAGTCCTTAATGTTATTCAATAATTATCTTAGGGTGCCACATATATTCATATTTTCTGAAGTAATTATATTAGTAAGACAAGCCTTCCTTTGAAAATAACAATTTAACTAACTAGTGTCTCACTATGATACGATATCGTTAACTTTTACTATAACTGCACGATAGAGTATTTATTTTACAGAAGACTGGTACCGACTGATTCAGTCTGGTATGGCTACATCTTTTTTAATACAAGAGATATTTTGTTAACAGAAACTCGGAATTTCTAAATGGCGCACGGAAAAGAACCGAACGCTTTCTGATGAATAAGGAAAGAATTACTTCTCTTCAATGATAAAATAAATATACATATATGTATATATATATATATATATAACTTATATAAAAATATTATAGATCTAATAAAGTGTGATAGGTGTCTAGCCTCAAATCAGCTAGATTCGTGACCCGTGACAACACTGCCTCCTTAAAAGCTTTTCGTCCTCAAAAAGACCCTAAGGTGTTCTAGAAGAGCTTCTATTTATTTAATTTGCCATATGTTAATCACGTACAAGTTCAGACTCAACAATTCATTTCCAACAGCCTCATATACTGTGTTGCCGTATTAAATACTGTTACTTACATATTACAGACATAGATTCATAAACCTAGTGTCAGTATATTGTTTAATTTTTATAAACACTGACAATGACCTATATTCATCATCTTAATTGTACATGTATAAAATTCTTATGTACTATAGTTTAATTTTGAAAACATGATTACGAGGGTGGGTAGAAAAGCTCTTTTTGGAAATTAGATTACGAGGGTTGTGGAAAAGTTGTCTGTGGGTCTGAGTAGTTTGCACAAAAAATTTCAGATTTTTGTGGCAACTTTTTCCTTTGCTTCATCGTGGTTGAAGTTTTGAGGGGTTTGGGATAGTCAAAACGCAAACACGATGTGCGGATTTGCACCTCGTGACGTTTATGCGTGTGATATGGCGCACCTACAGTCACTTTCCCGACTGTAGGTAATATTTTTAACAAATTTGCATTAAAAGAATGTGTCTCTTTCATATGTAAACTGAAAAAAGGGAAAATAACATCCTCAAGTAACGTATTTTATGTGCTGTTATCTTATAAAAATCATAGTAGGTACTATTTTACGGTTCATTGTTCCAGGTGCTGTAGGCCGTTGATACACTTCTCCGTTAAAAGTTCTATTTAAAATTTTAAAGATTTTTATACGAACGTGCTTTGAAATTAAACTGCAAGCGCCATCCTGGGACTGTTACTTTAGATGTTGGCTTTGGAACTTGGAGCAAATACACCTTTTTTCCATGCGTGTTTTGCGATGAGTTGTTAATTGTTTGGAATCTCTGCTAGTTGTAACTCACCACGATTTCGTGGATGATTTATAGATAATTTGGCATGATTAATTAACGTATATAGACTTTCAGATTGGTAACCTGAACGATATTATGTTGTAATTATTTGGTTTGTGTCAATAATATGAAAAGATGTCCATTTGCACTGAATTCCACCTCTTAAAACCTCCATGTAGACTCATAACCTTAGTTGAAATGGCCATGAATTGAACTAAAACAATTTTTTGTATAACACCTGTTTATTTTTTTTTCTTCGGACAATTCGTAAATAGAATCGTTTATCAGTTGGTGCGTTGTACCTTCTGCCAAAGGCTTAAAGCTGATTGCGGGGTAAGATGTATATGTATTTTATAACTAACTTATGAATGTGTTTTTCAATTATAAAATTAATTAGAAAATCTAATACATTTTTTGCGAAACCTCTTTTAATTTCTCTAAACCATGCAGAATTATAAAACAAGCAAATAAAAGTAACTCTCCTCAATTACTCAAAAAACGTTCAAAACTGTTTAAGCCACCCTATCATTTCTAATTGTATGTTGGAGGTCTTTCTCTCTCAAAATGTTTTTCGATAGAAGCATTACTAGCGTAAACTTTAAAATGAATGCAAGTGAAGATTATTGAATTTGTATCTTAACAAAACTACATACACCATTACCTGTTTAACTCTCTTGTTAATGTTTTAATTTGAGGTGGTTAAAAGTTGTATTAAGTTGATATTATGTAACTCAAATTTTGTGTTTACTTACATTTTTAGCAAAGGTCTGTGGCATTGAAGACGGTTTGTTGTTGATCATCTGACGGAAAAAGAACCGTCCTGTTTCTGTTAGCACTTCTTCTGATCGTTCATATTCCACTGGACTCGTCTTGACTCGAATTTGGTACCTGTCATGAACATTAAATTTGTATAATATTTTCAGAAAAATAAAGACTGACTAAATTTGATAAAATCAAATTTACTTACATTCCATAGGTTCACATTTTTTAAGATTAAACTATACGTAACATTTACTACTAAAGGTTTGTATTGTGAAATGCTGCAGTAAGTAAACACATGCGTGATTAGATTATCCGATTATCTGTGTGCTTGATGAGTTGCTCAAAATATCCTTCAAGGGAACATTAATAAACATTATCTTTATAAATTACACGGACAAATTAGTCGTGTAGCAACAGTATTTCTAGCCACCATTTTAACCATGACATAAATATTTGAAAATACATTTACCCTTTTTTATTTTCGTTGTCAACCTCTATATCAATATACCAGATGGATGTGATGGAACGTGTAACACTTTTTGGAAACAGTGATGGACAGTGTCCCTTAACCCTGGTAACCGGTGACTCTGTCTATTGTGGTGACCCGGTTAGACTCGGTGACCTGAAATGGCTTCATAATCAGAAATTGTTTGGCATCTACTACCTTTGGATAATATGAACTAAAATACGTTGATTGCTTTACTTCTTTTTCATATATTATTTAGACTTATCAGTAAAGTAAATTTCCTATTACAAATTCATGTTCAGTAGATGGATACACAGAAAAGGCAATGCTGATATGGTTTTCTTTACATTTCTTGCAATAACCTCTAGTGAGGGCACATATCTTCAGAAACCCATAGAGGTATAGAAAATGTAATATTTATCTCATTTTTTATGTTTCGTTTGTAAGATGCTGGACCTAAGTGAAGTTCTATATTTCATTCATATAGGAAGTGATATTAGTAGGGACTCTACATGTAAGGTAAGACATACCCGAAGATAAATTTAAATTATTGTAATTTTATTGTCAACCATCCCGAAACCAGAATAGGTGAACCTTTAGCCATAATAGTTCAAAGGTCCTATATTGACAGACTTGAAAATTTTTGTAAAAACTAAGAAACACACAAAAGTTGTTCATGCAAATGTGGGAAATAAATAAACACTATTGAACACCATAAACTATGTTATTGATTACAAAATAATATCGTGCAGAGTTCAATGCATCAGAAAAATCTGTCAATATCAAATTATAAGTCCATTTTATTGTGTTCAAAACTGGATTACCAGGACCAAATCGGGTCACTAGGCAAAACAAGGTAATCCAGTGAATATACCTGAGTCTATGCTAAAATGTGACCTGTTTGATCTTTAGATCCGTTCCATCGGTGTCAGAGAGACATCTGTGAGCAGACACTCTTGTTTTGGGCGTGTAATGTTAAATATGGTATTCCATAAGGAATTAGCCAAGTTTAAATACAAACCTCTTAACCTAAAACATCACTGAGCACAGATACAAGAGTTTAAAACTATCTGTCTCTGCATGGTGTAACATTACGCTTTTTCATTGGCACGATTATTCCTTTAAAAAATATGGGAATTAAAGTATCATGTAAAAATCTACCAAGGTAACATCAAGATTGTTTATTGAAATAGAGAACAATAAGCACAAAACCCATAACCGCAGCCTCCAAGAAGCTGATCTAATTTATTTTGCACATTTCATTTACAGTGCTTGCATTTATACAATTGAGATTTACCACCATATAGAGATCAGGTAAAATAAAATGTACAATATCAGAACGCTGTATACATATTAAAGATACACCTTATATATATATATATATATATATACAGTACATTTTGTGAAAGGAAGACTTGAGTAAGACGGAAACATATGTAATGTGGACAAAGTCTCTAGTCCCTGTGGATACAAATGGTGAAAAAGTGTTATTTATTTTTTATGTTACGATAACGGAAAGCAATTTTTAAGGCATATATCAAAAACTACTTGTATTATGCAGAACAAATTAAGATATGATATAAAGTACTCTTTTGTACACCCTATCCGTTACCATTTTGTCTGAAAGTTAATGTCATTGTTGGGACAAGTGACTTCAAACATCATTAAAATAGTACAGTATACCTTCCCTTCTATTACTACAAGAGAAGCAAGTTTAGATAAATTGTCAGTGAAATTCATTCAAATAACGAAGCTTGCCCTAAATCTAGTTCGTTTTACCAGAATATCAGAAGGAGGATTTTGAAGCAGTTAGGGAAACAACAGCATGGTGTGTACTGCATTATTGGCAATGTTGAGTTTCATTGTAGAATCGGAGACTCGGCGAGTTCTTCGTCAAATATGTAGAAGTATTCGGGCTATTACTCGCCGTCGTTACTGGAAATCTTCCAACGTTTCGCCTCATGCTCATGTGGCTTCTTCAGGGACGAACAGCTA
Organism: Machilis hrabei; assembly: GCA_003456935.1. Classification (NCBI taxonomy): domain Eukaryota; kingdom Metazoa; phylum Arthropoda; class Insecta; order Archaeognatha; family Machilidae; genus Machilis; species Machilis hrabei. The sequence goes on along the minus strand of KZ870244.1, from coordinate 52,155 downwards.
AAGACTTTAGCTGTTCGTCCCTGAAGAAGCCAGTAGTTACAATAATGAGAGTTCTAGGCCCGCCGTAATCCACCGCAATCCTCTCAGAGGATTGCGTAACCTCCCTCTCAATCCTCTCAGAGGATTGCGTAACATCCCACTCGCTCCTCTCAGAGGACGATTGCATAACCTCCCACTCGCTCCCGATTACGTAACCACTCGCGCCAGCCTGGCGCCGCCTCTCAGCCGGTTACGTAACCTCCACCAGCATCATGTAGTCTCTTCTGCTGATCCACCCTCTCATGAATATTCCTATCTTCTCATGACCTATCCTCTTAATCCTGAATATTTTTCTCTCCTCCTGACCCACCCTCTCCTGAATATTCCTCCCTTTTCCTGACCCACCCTCTCCTGAATATTTCTTCCTTCTCCTGACCCACCCTCTCCTCATAATTTCTCTCTTCTCCTGACCCACCCTCTCCTGAATATTTCTCTATTCTCCTGACTCACCCTCTCCATAAAATTCCTCTCTTCTCCTGATCCGCCCTCTCAATCCTGAGATTTCTATGGAAAACCATAGATCCACCCTCTCCTGAATACATCTTTCTTCTCCTAACCTACCCTCTCCTGAATATTCCTCTCTCCTCCTGACCCATCCCATGCCCTGTCATTGCTGAAAAACCACCCCACCTTCCTTTTAATTCTGAATATTCGTCTTTCCTTTTGACCCACCCTCTCCATAATATTCCTCTCTTCTCCTGACCCACCCTCTCCCACTAATCCCATATTATTCCTCTCTCCTCCTGACCCATTCCCTTCAATTTAAACCTGAATATTTCCTTAAGTCTGAATATTTCTCTCTTCTCCTGGCCCACCCTCTCCCACTAAATCCATAATATTCCTCTCTCCTCCTGACCCACGCTCTCCCAATTAATCCTGAATATTTCCTTATTTCTGAATATTTCTCTCTTCTCCTGGCCCATCCCATGCCCTGTCAATCCTGAAAAGCCATCCCAGTTTCCTTATAATCCTAAATATTCGTATTTCCTCCTGAAATACCCTCTCTTTAACATTTCTGAAATTTGTTTCTCTCCTCTCCTGACCCGCCCTATCCCTCTTTTTATCCTTAATGTTTGATATATTTTATTTTATTCTGGAAATTTCTAGAATATTGTAAAAGCAACTTGAAAAATCCAGATCTGCTGGAATATTCTACAGTATCGTAAATGAGCCATTTGAAAACAATTATTCTGTCCAACCAATCATAGGCCCTCCTCATAGATCTTTCTAGAATAGTATAAGTATTTGGTTCCTCCATAGCCATTTGAAAATATAGAGACCTTTCCCAACCAATCAGAAGCCTTCCTCCATATGGATATTTCTAGATCAATGTAAATTATATTCCACCAAGAGCCTGTAGTACTGTGTAACCAATATGAAAGATTTTTTTCCGAAAATATAGAAAACCTTTTGTATATGTAATCCTTATAAGTATAATTGATGAATAGAAAGCTTTGTGAAATAAATACATTTATCTAAAAACATGTATTTCAAAGCTCAGAGAAAATTGAGATAAGCATAATTTGTCTTCCAAAAATCATAAGGAGTTTAATATCCGGATATACTTTAAGTCTTTAGTCTGCATATTATGATACCAATACTCATTTCTCCATAGAAAGATCCAGATAAATATATTTCTATGGTATTCCACCAAAATGAATGTTGTGAGATTGAATATGTATTAGTTCTTATATTGCGTAACCATTTCTTAAATAATGCAGCTCATTCAAGAATTTGCCATTATATCCGTCGCTTCGAGAAGCATGTAGACATTTCTAGAAGGTTGGGCAGATAAAGTCCAATAATGGACTGTTGGAAATGTATATATAAATGTACAGGTGAAGGAACTTTACCGGTTTGAGGTCTCCACGCTTCTAGAAGCATGTAGCTAATTCAGGATCTTGTCTTTTTGTCATTCGCTTCGTGAAGCATGTAGACATTTCTAGAACAGTGAGTAGACAAATTCAAAAGATGGGCTGTGAGAAATGCAGTATTCCTCGCCATAATCAGTAAAAAATGTATGTACACACCTTCAAAGAGTGCAGCTGAAGTAGAGATTAGCGCCAAATAAATCTCAACCTATAACATTCGAGGGTGCTTTGCAGTGAGCGGGGCTCTACTTCAAAGTTTTCATGTAACTTTGCGGTGAGATGACTCACAATTGGAAGATATAATCTTCCTCCAAAACATAGTTCCGGATCTCAATGCTTCCATAGGCCTTCTTGAAAAATAGCTGCGGACAATAATAGAGTGAATATTTAAACTTCAAATACCATGTTACATATTGAATAGACTTAAATACTGATGGTAGTTTATTATTTTAAATATGTTTTCATATATTCATTATATGACAAAATATAATAATAGGTATTAAATAAATAAATATGTTAAACATATCGGCATGTTGCTATTAAGGAAAAAATATTTAGTACATGCAATATCAGTTACGCCTTCCACCATGATGGATTTGGCACAACTTCAAACAGTGTCCATGTTATTGCACGTGTACTTTATGCGATACAATTAATACATTTTGCAATTAAACTAGTCATAGACATATAATCATATCAAAGTAAGTTTTAATTTGGCAGTCAGTTGTAATCTTATAGTCTTTACATTATGGAATTCAACTTTGAAGGCATGGTTTATACAGGGTCCGTAAGGACAAAATTGTAATTGTAGATATTAGCTTTATACTCTAGGTGCAATCAAAGCACAGATATAGATATAATTAAAATGTAATTGCTATTTTATGTATTAATATAATAAAGAAATACTCTTATGAGTTTACGTTTTTGTATGAAGCAGCCGCTATGAAGACGCATGCTGCGAAATAAGTACATAGTAAAGCACTTCAGCTCATTGTACCAATATCAGCGTTTATCTAAGTGCTTAAGCGGTTTACGCTTGATGAATTTATTTCACCCTTTCAATAGACAAGCATAATATTAACATATTTAAGATTTATGGAATAAAGTTGATTTTGTATTCCTTTCATTTTAAAATGATCATAAAAAGAATAATTTAGATATTGAACTGTATCGCATTTTAAATATTAGAATACATGTAAACACAACTATGAAATTCAGTCTTTATGACGAGTTTCATAGCTTTTGTGTGAACTTGTCCAACAAATATTTTCCAAATTTAAGTCATTGCCTGTGCTTCAAGTTATTCTTCACTATTCGTTTCCCATCTCTTATGAGGGATGATTATTTCCACAGAGTTTATGTTTTTCTAGTACTGCATATTTAATTTGTTTCCTTTTATGTCCCCAGATTTAAACCATATAGTGAATATTTTATGTATTAGATGTTAATAAGATTTAATGTCTTGATGCTTCAGTAGAATTAGGACTTGAGAAAACCGCAGACTTATATTGTTGCCTACATTCCTTTCAGATTTTAAAAACCTCCTCAATATTAGAAGTGTAAGTGCAAATTATTTCCATTCCTGCCCAATAACATATGTATTTGTCTAGTCAAATGTCTTAGAAAGGAAGCTAATAATTAATTTTGCTGTAAATCAAGCGCACTACTAAACATTCTTTTAGTGTTACATGTTTTTATATGTATAGAATCAATCATTCGAAAATAAGAAGTGGTTTGATTTTGTATATCTTTACGTGTATCCTAATCACCAACTACGTTTTACATTAGTGTTTCTTAAATTTCCGTTATCAAACTGTCTGAATATAGTCAATGTCAATCTATTGTGTCCATGATTAATGATATATTGGGTGGACTTATAGTAATCGTGTATGTTTCTCAAGCTAGCATTCCTTTTCCAATTCATGTTGTCCTTCACAGTAATCACCTTTTTGCAAAACTATATACCATATTCCAAACTATTCTGTTGATATCAGTAGCCATATTAGTAATTTCATAATAAATTTCCTTAGTCAGATCTATGTTGTTCATATTTCACACACACTTCTTTTATGAATATAAGGTTCCTGAAGTGTTCTAATTAAAATCCATGACAGTAGATTTAAAATATTCCCTGCGTCATACTAAATGTAGAAGTTGTTTTGTCTGAAATTTTTACAAAAAATGAAAATTTATTAAAAGTGTCATTCCATCTCCAGTAATATTTCTCTTCTATGTTAGCATTTCCCTTCTAATAGTACCAGTTCCATTCAGGGTTTGATTGAATACAGGATTTCATATATCAGTCTTATATTCCAATAACATCCAATTCATTAGGATATTTGTAGTTTACTCAGGTCTGTAGTAATAGTTCCAAGGCATTTAAACAAGTCAATAAATTTAATCACACCAATTTCTTCTCTTTACTAGTTAACTATAATGATAGTAATTTTATCTTATCAAGCAACTAAGTCTTCAAAAGAGATTTCGTGTTGTACTGAGTAATTTTTCTTCTCACTGCCTTCATGACACGTTGCCCATACATCTTCTACAACAAGAGAACAAAATGTCTTAAAGGTTAGGATTTGTTTGTTACATCAGAAGATAGTATGTTACAGAAAAATTCTTACTTATTTACAAAATATAAACTAATCGTGTTTTGCAATATATATCACATAAGATGAGCGTCTTACTAATCAAAAGGGTGACCTTATTGCTTGACAAAGAATAGATCTGTCAATAATACAAGATAGCGTCATTCCGCCATCATACAGTCTCTGATCATGACAAAGAACATACCTCTTCACAAATTCAAGAGCACGTTACAAAGTTGATCTTTTACTCAAAACAGACTGTGGCAGTTCCATATCCCATTCTGTAAGCTTCAAAACTCCAGAATTGCCTACATCATTTGCCTTTAACATACTCACCCTCAGTCGTTCAAGTCTTCCAAAGACATGTAAAAGACTTGAGTGATGTTACATTATCGTTGATTTTCCAGTTTTGGTCCAGTGATTTAGCATTTCATAGAGCATTATATGTATGTACACTGTTTATCTGTTGCTCCCTAAGTGGGTTCTACTAAGAAAAAGTACGCCATTAGTCTTAGAGAGGACAACTTTATGTACACATTTAACTAGTACAGTTCAACTTTCTTTTCCTAAAACTACTCAACTTTAGATTTTGTCATGTCGCAGTGTTACACAAGTTCCAAATTCATAAACATTTACTATACAATGAACGATGAAGATTTGGGATACATGGAAGAACATACCTTACATATTTTAACAATACTGAAAACAAATATAAATTTAAGTTTCCCACATTCCCGCTCTTACAAGGGTACACATATTTATCAGCACAACTTTCACTCTACACGAGACATGGGAATGTATGTAATGACTTTCGAATGCCGGTTACTTCTCTGAGTGCCACCACACATATTGTAAGCATTTAGATATTGCTTGAACACTTAATACCGTTGCTCATGTAAACATTTCATCATGGGCAGTGTTAAAGAGTGCTTACAGACTAATGTATATGTTCCATAACGTGATTGTGGCATATACATTAGTCTGTAAGCAACATATTAAAGTATTCGTTATTATTGTGTACCCATTTATGCACAATAATAAAGAATACGGAATAACTATTTCAATTCTTTCTTTGATGTTGAATTTTGTAAATAATTGTACACAAGACAACATAAGCCAAGACGTATAGAGACAAGAGCCAATGTACATATCCTGATTCGAGTTATACAAAACTCGGGAAAGGATATGTAGATTAGCATTTGTCTTTATACGTCTTAGTTCAAGTTGATTTGTGTATAAATTTATACCCAATTTAGATCAAACAAAAGAATATACTATTTACGAAGTAACTATGCCTGCCCTTTCTTTTATAATAAATTGTATACATGAGCAATGGTATTGAGAGTTCAAGCAATATCTTAATGCTTACAAAATGTGTGACGGCACTTAGAGAAGTAACTGGCATTCCAAAGTCATTACAAACATTCCCATGTCTCGTGTAGAGTGAAAGTTTTGCTGATAAATATGTGTACCCTTGTAAAAGCGGGAATGTGGGAAACTTAAATTTATATTTGTGTTCAGTATTGTTAAAATATGTAAGGTATGTTCTTCCATGTATCCCAAATCTTCATCGTTCATTGTATAGTAAATGTTTATGAATTTGGAACTTGTGTAACACTGCGACATGACAAAATCTAAAGCTGAGTAGTTTTAGGAAAAGAAAGTTGAACTGTAAAGTCAAATGTGTACATAAAGTTATCCTCTGTAAGGCTTATGGCACACTTTTTATTAGTAGAACCCACTTAGGGAGCAACAGATAAACAGTGTACATAGATATAATGCTCTATGAAATGCTAAATCACCAGACTAAAACTGGAAAATGAACGATAATGTAACATCACTCAAGTCTTTTACATGTCTTTGGAAGACTTGAAGGACTGAGGGTGAGTATGTTAAAGGCAAATGATGTAGGCAATTCTGGAGTTTTGAAGCTTACAGAAAGGGATATGGAACTGCCACAGTCTGGTCTGAGT
>KZ870242.1:31928-55906 GCA_003456935.1 Machilis hrabei | reverse complement strand
TCAATGAAAGCCCTACCGATTTTGACGAACTGGCGTCCCCGTGAAACGGCCTTATGACACAAAAACTACAAGCGGTTCAACAGGGCGCGACAGTATGTGCCGTACATTGATTTATTAACCAATTGGAGGAATTCAAAAACCTGTTTGTTCATAACTACATGGTATATAATAAAGAACTCTGTTTATAATATAATTCCTTTTAACAACAAAGCAGGTCTATTCCCAACATTTGGATGTATTGTCACAAATTAGCAATTTAACAACATTAAACCATGTCAAACACTTAGTTCACTTATTGAATAACTCATTATCTTTCTTTTTGTGCCAGCATTTTGTTTCCACCTTCATTGTAAACCAAGTCTTGCATTTTTTTTGTACAATGTGCCAACGGCGGCCATTTTTCAAGGTAGCGACAAAATCAATGGCAGGAAAGTTGAGCACTTTTGATATGTTGCTCAGGATGATGGGTTTTACTTGTATGCCAATTTTCAGTTTTCTACTAATTGTGTCTGGGTCGAGTCCTATTTTTACAGGGCTGGTATGAAGAGGTACTGAATTGAAGGAAAATGACAAAGAAAAAGGATGAAAAGTATAGCAGGTGAAGACAGGATAAGGACAGCATACAGCGTTCCTCAATCAACTTTCACAATGCAGGCAGTTGGGATGCACACTTAAGGCGTGCAAAATAGCAATACACATATATTGCAGGTGTCCAAATCCAATTTGTTCCAGTCTCTATTATTCACATATCAATCAATGACTTTCCTTACAATGAATATATCATTAGAAAATAATATTCATGAAAAAAAAAGAAAGATAGAAAGGCAGACAGACAGAAGAAATATGCATTTAAGCTGAGTTAGTCATAAAAGTCAACTGCCAAATCAAAGTGTCTTTCAAACATAGTTTGTGTACTCAGGTCCAAAATGTCGACATGGCATCTTTACTTACTTCAAATAGGGGATATTCACGATTGGCCCACAAATGCCTTGTGGGTAAGCAAACGGTTGATTCTGACAAACAAACCTTGCTGTTTGTAGCAAACGGAAATATGGCGTTTGTCGTATTTTTTTTTTAAATGAAGCATGCTTTCCGGCTTGGTAATAGTAATTCGAGATAGCAGTACAGAGGTCGCACGGGAGAAGTAGTTTTCATTAAGTTTCGAAAGCCAAAGATAGATAAATTGGAAATTAAGAAATGGTTTCATGCTTGTTGAAGAGAATGCCTCACTTTTGGACACAATACCGAATGACCTGCAGCAAATTTTTGAGCACTCAAACCTTCTGTAGAGGGATAATCTTTAGAAGCGCAGTTAATAAACTACAGAAACATTTTCTAATTTATAAAACAACATAAGAAAGAGGCCAGTATCACACTGGGGCACCAAGTCTAGTATGCTAGTTGCATAGCTTATAATCTGTAAAAGGCATGGCCGATTATTGCGTATCACAGGCAATTTGCATGCTCTTAAGTATCAGCGTAGGCACATACTAAAATTGGCAATTATAATATAATTAAAACACATAAAAGAATACCAATATTTTCAGATGTCATAAAAAGCAGAGACTACAGAAGAGTATTAGGTTTATAGTCTCATAGATAATAGACTACAGTTCACCATCTAGGCTCGCCAATTTATAAATTCTCATATTTCTATTAAGTTCTTTTTAACACATTTTTACGTAGTCGGCATTCCAACCAACGCTTGAACTGGTCTACTGAGTAAGACCCAATACGTTTACATGGGAAATTACAAAAAAATCTAGTATCAGTTTAGAACTGCCCAGCGTGGATTGATTTCAAGTCCAAATGGTGTAGGAGTGACGACAATGTCATATAATTACGAGTATTGGAAATCATATGTTTGATATTGAATCCATTTCATGTTTAAATAATCAAGTAACAACTTTTAAAACAAAAGTCACTGTAACCATTAAATTACAATATTAGCAACACAGCAAGTTAAAGAATTAAATGTCTAATCAGTTTGCAGTCTCTAAGCTGTACTGAGTCACCTCTAAAGGTATTCTGCAAATCTGTGTGGTACCAAGCAAGATAAATAGTCAGTCAAAAGGCAGATATGGGGCTTTTTATATTAGTCTGGTGAATGAACGGGTTCATCTATTGATGAACGTTGGTTGAGTGAAGCTGCTGCCGAATCACTGGTGAATACATGCCTCGAGTGTTGTTTTACTGAGTACATATCTGGTAAATCAACCATTTATTTATTTTATTCAAAGAATAATAATGCTCAGTTTTATATATGAGGTCTGATTCATAGTTAATTTTATTGACGAATTCTTTCGACGTGTTGCATTTTATTGTGATTTATGGTCTTCGACTTTCTGACGTTCTGTAGTTGAATATAATAAAATTACGTATTCAAGATAATAACGTAAAATACTGATTACGCTGATAGACTGATCACCATTGAGTGCATGTCATTCTTCATTGTAAAAGAGTGCAGATCTGTTCTGAAAAAAATTTAATAACTCCAACTGTTGTTTTCTATTGAATTTCCTGCCCGTTGTTGAAGTATGCTTATGCAGTCTTTTAATCATAACAACCGAACAAGGTTCAGCTAATAAACTAATGGCGTAATAGCTTTCCAACTAAAGAGTTTATGACCTGCCAGTTATTGAGTCTGAATGTCCAGTAGACGTAAATAAGTAAACATATAATTACTGTTCCTTAAATGACTAAGAGCTACTACAGCGTAGCATCTGTCTTGAACCTAATAATTCGTTGAGCGGAATATTTAACGTAAGTCTTATTAATAACCAGTGTTAAATAAAGTAACAGTTTTCTTATTCCGTCTCGTTAAGCTATATGTTTTTATTATTACAAAAGTTGTTAATGGACTCAGAATAGGGTCATACCTAGCTGGATAATTAAAGAAGTCATATGATTGCATTCTACTTGCACTTTGGTAATAAACTATTAAAATATATATATCTTGTGACGATTTACAGGCCCTGACTGTGAGATTAGGATCTTATACAGTGCACATTGAACCCATACTTAAATAGAGAGTANGTTCCCACCAACTCAGTTTATAAAATAAAAGCCCAAAGTTGTAAAACATTACAATCGTGTCCAAAGCATTCACACGAGTTAAAGACCCAACACCCAAATTCATTCAGACTTTTTCTATTGCCCTGTCCATTAACCAACATTCATATACACTCGGTTTTGTTAGTATTGGTTGTTGGGAGAGTGAACAGCAAAAACTAATAGTTTTCAACAATTAAAAAATACATACGATAGGCCTACATGTGCGTCTATCTACGAGTAGTAATTTAGCAAAAACATCGTATTTCGGGGCAGGCGGGGCCATGTTGTCTAATACCTCTCCTGCTTTTTAAACCACAGTGAGCAAGCTAAAGCTCAAAACAATAACAAAGAAGGTTCTCAGTTTTGTTACACAGTGCAATATTACATTATGGGGACGGTAAATAATTCAAAATAGTTACTTCTGGTGTTTGAAAAATGTGCACGACAGGCCTGCATGTGTGTGCAGCAATCCAGCGACGCTACGAAACATTAAAATTCAGAGTGGGCCCAACGGCAATGGTTTCAACCATGTTTGCCTTGCCTGGCTATATATTCCATAACAGACAAGTGGAAGATCAAAACAATAGCAAAGAAAAGTATCATTCTTATCACAAATTCCAATGAGAGTATTTCATTACCGTGCTGTACTCTTTGGAATTTTTAAAAATGCTGTCAAAACATTTATATATAGCCTATACTGTATATATGAATGTACAGCCCAAAATACTGTTACAGTATTTTGTTTTGGTCCCAGGACCATCATCTGCAGTGCAGTTAATGTAACAACAGGATTGAATATATTCTGTAAATGGTGTCAAATCATAAAGTTTTTATTATTCAAAACACAACAAATCTCTCACTGAAACTCAGCCTAGTTGCCTATACTCCATACCACATGCCTCTTTGTTTGTTAGAATCAGCCCCGGAACTAATAACCCGTGTGCGTTGTGCGCAGTAAAACCACATATCATCAAGAAGCAGCTGTTAATCACGAGGAGTACCACCCATAACACATCATCGTGAATATCCCCTATTAAACAGTGAGGTGGTGCAGTTGAAATTCGTATTAGATGATCAGAAGATCACAACTTTCCCTGTAATTAAACGTCATAATGCAAATTAATGATCAGTATTGTATTAATATGTGTACTTAGGGTACTACAAGTACAGGTTTTTTGCATCTCAATCCTAAACATAAAACAAAAATTATAGCACAATCAAAGCAATTCAGTTAAAAGTTAACTGAACTACACTAACAGAGGTGTTAGCAAGTGTACTTAAAAGGATGTGTATAATGTGAAAGCCTCAAATATGATGCAAGACCAATACATTACTTAACATAAAATGACACGATGCTTATATTTTCAACAAAAGTCGTAAACAACGTATTAAGTTTATAACATGGCAAGCCACAGCTTTTCCTTTTTGAATATGCAGATTATACCTTTTGTTATAGTTGTTCTTTTCTGTGCTAGAAAGTATTTTTAAAATGTGTATCTCCTTATCTCCTTTCACCTTAAAATCCCCTGGGCAGTTTTCAAATCTGATACAGAAACAATCCTGCTCTATGTCAGCACTGTATCCTGCAATGTGTAAATATATTTTGCAAAGAAAAAACCTGCATTTCATGCTTGTTCTAATGTAGACTTTAGAGGGGAAAAAAGGTGATAGCTGGGTAGGAAGTGAAAACATAAGGAACACAACACTCACCGATCGGAAAGCCTTTGATCATACAGCCAACACGTTGAAGAAAGGAAGAGAAACAAAGAATGACAATTAGTAACAACACATAAGGAGAGGTCCAGGTTTACTGAACACAAAAGACAGACAGAGAGAGCAATTCAGTGGGCAAATCCTAAGGTTTGTTGCTATTGACAAACACTGTGAAGCAAGAACATGTAATGTTGCACAACACTTACGCATGCTATGGGCTTGAAGCAGTAAAGTTACTTTACGTTTGATACCTAGAATCACTTTCCTTAAGTTTACTTTAAGGAGACTGACAAATACTTACCAAAAAGTCACTTGTAATATGTATACTAGTGGTTCGGAGACTCTTCCGCGATGATCTTTCCGTATCGCCTAGACGTAAGCAATTTCAAAAGATTTGGCTGTAGCGTATAAACGTGAAGCTCACATGGGTTATTACACTATATGACTGAAAATCGAACTGCCAAATGAATGAATGTTGTGAGTGGCATTTATACTACTGTTTTGAAACAACACCTTTCAAATAACTGTGAACCCATATAAATAAGTTTCCTTTTTTATTAAAAAATAAATGCATTTAAAATAGAAAGAAGGAAAAACACTAACAATTACACAATGATTTACCCGATAAGTAAAATTTGTGAGTTCATGTACTATATTACTAATTTCCGAACTACTTGCAAATGAAATGTAGCATGTGACACTTGACAAGTCTAACGTAAGTCTGATTTTATAAGCAAATTGCAAAAACCTAATAATTTCCGGAGTGGTGAAATGGTTTGTGCTAAATACAAACATCACAACACTTGCACAGAAGTTGGGAAAAGCATGTAGAATCCTTCCTTCTGACATCAGAAAAACGAAAGATGGTTTTATAGCTCTTTGTAAAATTTCAAGAGATAAATATGATCTATGTGTACANTGTTTATCTCATAAGTTTCAGGGGTAGGTTGCAAGAAAAATCTTAAGTGCAAAAACAGAGTTAAGCATGAGACACAATATGAAAAACAAAACAAAAAACCAACCTGAGTCTCAGACTTCACCTTATTTTTCACTGGAGATTTTTCTTGAGACCCAGGGCCCCAAAATAATGAAGACCATACTGATGATCACCGATAAGTTTGCAGGATTCAGGATAAGACAAAAGTTAAATGTTAATCACCTTTAACTTAACATGAACAAAAGCCTTATTGATATCCAGGGATTGAATTAATATATGCCAGAAGGTTTTATGACACAAGACTACAGGGAATAGAGAATGAAGTGAAGGAGGCACTGTAGAGAAGCTTTTTCTTTGAAAAGTAAGATAAGAATTAGTAGAGGAAATAGGGAAAGAAGCAAGAGATTCATCATCTTCCAAGAGAGGTGGTACTAAAATTGCACCCAACTGACCAGAGAGAAAGGGTTCCATTTGGACAAGATGAAAGCTTATGATAAATGGAATAGTTCAAGCCCTCCTTTACCTTGTTAATGGTTGATTTGACAAAAGTATTAAGAGTGCGAGCATTGGGTAACTTGTGATGTATGTGCCTGTGTAACTGCTACAATACCAACTGTTTGTTGAACTATGGCTTGTAACCAGACTATGGTGGAATTAGGGATACATAAATGTTTCCATGCTAAGAAGGATTACATCTGCCACTGACTGGGCAATTTCACGAGGGCCGTTACGAAACGGTAGTCGTTCGAAGGAAATGAAGAATAGAAGTTACAATGGTCATCAAAATATGTGAGACATGAAGAAGAACTGCAAAAGAGAAAGCAGGTTCACTTGAGATAAGAAGGGCAGAAACTGAGATTTTGTAAGCATCTGGGTTATTGATTACAAATAAATCTTAAGCGTGCCAACATTACGTGGAACTTATGTAGGAACATTTACTAGCTGGGTGAGGTTAATGGAAATAGAAAATGCCTCTTTTGCTTGCCCAATAAGAACTATATGTCCTTAAGATTGGTGCCAATTAGTAGACTATTGTGGACAGTGATTTCTGAAGAAGGTTAAATGGTCAGAAGAGAAGCAATCAAAGAGTTATTTAAAATATTTATCACGTGGGGACTAATAGAGTACTAACACACTAAACTCTTCCACAAGGTGTCACTACTCAAAGCAACACCTGGAAGTTTACTTAGTACTGCATACATTCTTACGAGAAAACCTGTGTATCCTTNAATTTTTTTTTAATTAAGCAATGCCTCGGTGTGCAGCATTAGGTTGCACCAGAAGGGGTGGCAATACATTTCCCAAGGGCAGAGAGATAATAAAAAAAAGTGGAAAATAGCAGTAAATTGTAACAATGTCATGTCTAAAGATAGAAGTCTTGTGCATTTTTAAATGCTACTTCTGTGAATGTTCTGCATCTATCAAAGGATGAAAAACTGAGTTTTATTTAATTACTTGTGGAGTAGCTCAGGGCTCAGTACTTTTCATAATCACTACTTTATGATTTGGATAGTATCCTAATGTTGGTAGCAGGTCAATTATATATGCTGATTACACAACTTTTATTGTTTTGGCAAGGATATTTTAAGTGTTAAGTCAAATGATCCTTAAATAAACAGCCCGATGGATAAATGCTAATCATTACTGAATCAATGTAGGGATATATTAAGGAAGAACTTTGTACACACACTCAGACGATGAAACTTTGATTGTTATATGGTAGCGTTAATTTTGTAAATTGTATCAACTCTCTACACAACAAGGCAAAATTAATTTCTTGTACTTTGTTGCAAAGTGTTATCTGAATGCAAAAAAAAAAAAAGTATTTTTGAGCAAGGGGATAGATAACCTGATAAATCTGCAATAGAAATACATTTAATCCTTCACTGATAAACCTTAAATATAACTGAATCTACGAGTTACAATTCATTTGCTGACTAAGTTTGGATTTTTGTTTGGAAAGATTTGACAATAATATAAGAGTTAAAACTGACTTTCTATTTTTATGTGATTTCCAAATTTTATGAGCTGATACTTCAATGTGTCTGTTTAATCTAGGCTACATACAAAGCNGTTAAAGTTCTATGTGAGCAGGTAAAGAAATTGCTGTGTTTGTTATAGATGTATTACAACATATGTAAATTTAGCAGGAGAGTGGGCTTGCTGATATTTATATAATCATTTAGCCATCCTTGTTAAATACTATTGACATGTTGAATAACTGAACTCTATATACAGGATGTTTCAGATTGTGTGCCAGTCGCATATCTAAAAAAAACTGATGGAGGGGGATATTTTTCTCCAACTATGCAAGATCATTCACTTCAATATCATGTTGCAGTTGAAATGATATCTGTTTTCCTTTAATTAATAATCCTTCGTCAGTGTGATGCCTTTTTATTTTGTCAAAGGTTAATTTTGCTCCATTTCTTGTAATACGAAGTTGTTTTTAGTTACATTAAACATGATTTAAAAATGACAATTTTAATTTAACAAAGAGCTTTAAGAGCCGACACCATGGACACATTTTCTGCTTTGATGAAACACGGTAAGTCTTATCCTAGAGTAAGTGTATTATTAATCCGGATATTTCTGTGTTCATTATTTTGTACACTTGATATTTTTAGTTAAATTTTGGTCAAAATTAAGAGACATTTCCTTAGATTTGCCACTTTACCAGTTTTATTTTTCGAGTGATGTGTGAACCTCCCCGCCCCTCCCCCAATATTCAAACTTTCAAACTTCCACCTTGTTTAACTCCACTGGGGTCGAAGATATAAAAACACTTTTTAGACAAAAGTTTCTTGAAAAAATGAGCTCGACTGAACAGTAAGAAAAAAATACCTCTTTTCAAAAATCTCGAAAAAATAAAAATTTTCACCCTGAAAGCTCCCCTTCCGAATTTCCTTTGAAAAATATAATTAGAAAAATGAATTTTACGCACATGATTTACCGGTGTAATGTTTTACCGCGTTCATCTGACTACAGTATTTGTTGAGATATGCGACTGGCACACTTTATTTGAAACACCCTGTATAAAGTACAGTTCTGACGGCTTTTGGGAATGAAGCAATTAGTCATGTATAAGATAAGGAATAGTTTAGGTGGTCTAAAGAGGGATGCACATCAGTCGAGAGTGATGAACATTCAGGAGATACCACCTGATGAATGAAAAAGTTTGTTCTACAAACAACAATCAAGAGAGAGAACTCTCCGGTTAGTTGGGTATTTTGTTTGCCAAGATGCAGTCCAATCTGATAGAATATTGGACATGAAATTCGTGTCAGATAAATCTGTCCCAAAACTGCTGACAGCCAAGCAGGAGGTGGCTCATGTTGCAGTATCCAGATATTTGCTGCAGCATTTTTTATCAAGATGCAAACTTCTTGAAGACAACAATTACTGATGAACTTTGGGTATATGAGTATGACTCAGACATAAAACACAGTCATCGCAACAGAAGACTCTGGAGTCTTTGAAGCCAAAAAAGGCTCACCAAGTGTGAAGTAAGGTGAAAGTGATGTTGATAGAATTCTTCAATCATGAAGGCGTTTACTATGAGTATACACCAGAAGGCCAAACTGTTAACAAGGAGTACTACATAGATGTTTTCCATCGGCTGCGTGATACACTGCAGAACAAGCGACAGAGGAGATAAAATGAAATGCTATTCCAAACAGTGAGTTCCAAAAGTGCTTCAAACAATGGAAGGACTGCTGGAACAAGTGTGTAGCATCAGCAACATCATTGATTAGTTGTTATTATTTTTAATCCTCCTTGGGGTACTTTTTGATCGGACCTCATAATTGGGACTAACTGCTATATAATGTGAACCATTTTTCTAAAAGTTGAAAACAGCAAGAACCTGAAGATATTGAAGCAAAGTTTGATCTTTGGCATTTGGTTAAACATGATTTTAGTGTACTGAATTGTTGGTGTCGGAATAAATTCTAGTTATTAAGGTAATATACCATTTTTGGAATACAAAATTCAACATTGTTTGCATAGAAACCGAATACTGCTTACCCATCCTGTTTGTACAAAAGGCGGAAGAGAAATACTTAGAGCAGGTCCGGAAAATAAAATGAGTAACCCAGATAGTTTATTGCTACTGATTAATAAGGGTATTTCCTCATTCCTATAAACCTAATGTGACTAGACCTGCAAGCTGTATTCCAGCTATAAGCACTGCTAATGTCTGTTTATTTCCGAGATATATTAATTAACTGTCCGGGTTGTAGAACTGTATTAAACTAATAAAAATTGTATGTCATGGAAGTAATACTAAATAGCTAAATTCTGAANTTATTTTTTTAGTTATATTAGATACAATTTCTAATAGCTTGTAAATTATTAACATATACACATAACATTTCATGCTGTAACAGCCCTTGATTACAACGTCAACTACAGGAGCGAACATGGTTGATAGGGAATAATTTGGGCACTTGCTCACTTTGCGACCCATTTTGAGTGCTACTTGTAGTATTCTAGTGGGAACTAAAGGTTATTAGTCGGTTATGTACATTAAATGTACTGTTTTAACTCTGCTTATTTGTTTAAGAGTAATATACTTTATTCTTTAAAACTTTCCCTTATAAGAATTCCTTCTTTATTGACTGCTTAACTGAAAGTATATGTGGCGCAATGGATTTTGTGATATATTGTTACTAATTCTTTCAGACTAAAGTAGGTTATGCAAGTGAAAAAGGTCATGGTTTTATATAGCTCAAAATTTTGTTGATAATTAACCAAATTATTTGTTTTTACAGTGGCTGTCAATTCTCATTATTTGCATATCGCATGTATATGGCAGCAAATCAACTGTAACAAGTATAATCCACTAAGAAGAAATAGGAAGTGTAGGACTTATTTGGCACTATTACAATCAAACATAAAAGAGTGTACAAAGAATTCTCAGGCAAAGATGGACAATTTACAGAAATACTCTCTGAAGGTCTGGAAATATCAATGAAGATAAATTGATCTCATTGGCCAGTTTCTTATAGCCTCACAAAGTTGTGCCTTTAATGAGTTAAAGACAGCTGTTGATATTAGACCCCCTATGATCATAAAGAAACTTGTAAATCCAGTTGCTAAGTAGTTCCAGAACCATGACCACATTTTAAATTAGCACCGACAATTACAAGCGACCCTTGGCGTTACTAGCACTGGATTGCAATTTTTTGCGACATCTTTAATAAAATATAGCTTTAATGAAATAACACTTTAATATTTGCAGCTTAAATTCAGTTTATCTTATGTTTCAATATTATTGTGAAATATGTAAGTNTGAGGCTTGTATAAACAAAAAAATCACGATACTGAAATAGATTTTGCCATTTTGTTTTTCCAATTAAAAGTAACCATTATACACATCAAATGATCAGAACACACACAAACTTTTTTTATAAAATCAAAATCTAAATGCATGTCTTGAATATACAGTGTACCACATAGGTCAGTCAAATATGAACCGAACTTTGTTTCATACGGTTTATGAAATAAATATATATTCAAATATACAAAAAAGGTATTTTTGTACATAGTTTTTGCTAACGTCTATGCACTTTTGCCACCAGATTAGAATTTTTTTTTATTCCCGTTTCGTAAAAAATAGTGGGGTGTGTCAGAAGCCAACTGCACATGAAGTTTTCAAAGTCTTCATCATTTTCAAATCACTGTTCTCCCAACTCCTCCTTGAGTGGACCAAACAAATGGTAATCACATGGTGCTAAGTCGGGGCTGTAAGGGGGATGTTCGAGTGGTCCAGTGCATTTGCGTTATTTTCTGTTGGGTTATGGCGGCAGCGTGAGGCCTAGCATTGTCGTGCACGAGTAACATGCTGCGGATGGGGACACCACGTCTTTTTTTGAGCGAGAAGCTGTCTTGACTGTACCTAAAAACAGTTTGCTGTAGTAGTCAACAGTAACTGTTTTTGTAATATGAAGAAAATCAATGTACACAATCCCTTTAGAATCAAAAAACACAGTGGCAAGAACCTTACCTGCAGACAATCGGGGTTTCGCCTTCACCGGACTTGCTTCATGCGCCAAGTTTTGTCGTCATTACAACCACCAGCGAACGCTTTATGCCAAGTAAACACTTGCACCTTCGATAACGTTTCACTCCCGAAATGTATACGTAATTTTTGTAAAATCTTGGTCAGTTTCACGTTTTCCTTTGTTAAAAATGTTGTTACAATGCGTTGTGCAAAGGCACTAGGCTCGCTCATCGTGACAGCTACCAAAAAAAAACAAAAAACAACGAATGTTTGCAGCAGTAGTGAGTCTAAGACATGCCCACTAATATCTCCACTCAGTCTCAGCCGCTTACGTTCGCTCGTTCAGCAGTATGGAACAAAGTTCGGTTTATAATTGACTGGCCCTTGTCAAAATGGAACTACATTGTAATTGCAGTCAAAACTACCTACAGTAACAGTGTGTCCCATGACAGTTAAAGTAGTGAAGGCAATTTTTCCATATGGCATTCTGATTATGATATATAAGGCTTAAAATTTTACTGGCTAACCAGTAGCAGTGATTCTACTTTACAAGGAGAATAATCCCCAGTACATTAATCATCATACACACTTAATATCTTCATTAGCAATTGTGATGCATTTCTGTTGTCAGTGTATTGCATTCCAAGTTATTTTTAGAAACTTGAATTCTGGATGATTCATAGCAAGGAAAATATGTTAACTCTATGCTGAAGTTTGACAATTTGTTTACTGTAAAAACTGTATTAAGNGGGTCACCTAACAACCCTCAGAAAAAAAAGTGTAGACAAATTGTTTCTACTGTTTATCTTGAAAACCACTGAATAATTTGGTGTATAGTTTTCTTCTTCATACATATAAAGCATTATGCTGTGCTTTATACAACTTTCAAATAACTTGATACATTTTTTGTTTGTTTAAAAGTACATGACGAAAATGTCAGTTTACATTCCAATGTCATAAACAACGTTGAAGAAAGGGCAAGTCTAAAACTGTAAAAGGACATAGGTCCAATCATTATCAAAAGTTTACTTCACCTTACCAATATTATCAAATAACACAGAAAATCTTGAACAAGGTCAAATAGTCAATGTTTTACCTCCATCAAGAATGTCAATTACAAAAAGTAGGGTTACTACTTAATTTTTTCTATGATGATGGAAATAAACAAGAGGTGCTATGGTTGACTTTTCACCCACACTCTCGGTGATGACGCATATTGTGCCAATCTCGAAACAAATGTTGTACTAAAAGGAATGCGGTCGGTTGAAGTCTCAACAAATAGCTGATGTCCGATTCAAAGCAGTCTCATAATGTAGCACCTCACTGAGCTGGTATTTTCACTTAAAAATAAAAACGGTTCACATGAAATGGGGGAAAATCAGTATAGCACAAGCTTTTACCCGTTGTGCGCTTGATGGCTGATGCAGCTTGGTATGCATTTTCTTTAGATTTTCAGGGGAAGTCATTTCAATGGATATAAGTTCTGACAACATCAGTTTTGAAAATACATTGCACAATGAGGTTTGTGTATATTTTCACCATTGTTTGAATCTTACCTCACCAAGTGTTTCAAGGCAGAATAAAAACCTCTTAGCACATTCTATTTCACAGCACACCAATGGAGAAAATGCAATGCATAACAAGTCCTCTAATTTGTGATACCCGTGATTACTTACAAGATAAACATGCCACTGAGCAACAATCTCTGAACTCTCAGAGTTCCCACAAAGAACTATTCAGATCATACCATAACAACTACTAGCAGAGAAGGTTTGTAGAAGGAATGAAAGACCCATACCTTCATGCTGTTTCTCTAAATGCAAAGCTCCCATTGGCATGATTTAGATAATGCGAGATCTAACCCAAAGCAGTCAATCTTTTTAATAAAACTTTGACTGTGATACTCGCAACATATATACTCTTATCCCCTTCAACGTACTCTGCTCATGATGTACCATTAAATCCCAACGTTTCTTCCACAACTATTTTTGGATCATGCAAATCTCCTTCAGTAAATGTAATGCGATCTCCTCTATTGACTGGAATTTGCGACCTTTCAGTGCATATTTCGGCTTTGGAAAGAAAAAGAAGTCTGCTGGAGCCAGGTCAGGTGAGTACGGGGACAACAGCTGTCGAGCGTGTTTTGCGAGAATGTTGTGAATGATCAAGGATGAATGCGCTGGCGAACTGTCGTGATGAAACATCCAATATTTGTTTTCCACACCTCATGTCAATTGCATCTTATGGTTTCTCATGGATATTTCATGACTTCTAAGTTAAATTCATTGTTTACAGTTTTTCCACATGGAACAAACTCAGTTGAAAAATCAATGAACACGAGTGACATTTGATTGATTTTGATGTGCATTCTTTGTCCTTGGCAATGTTTTTGTGCCCAGTGTGACGACTGGGCTTTTATCTCGATGTTATAGCCATACACAGTCTTGACCCCAGTAATTTTGCTGCAGCTCGATGCATCCCTAACTGTTCATTTAAATTGTATGGAATGACGATTCTGATAGACCTACTTCTTCAGAGACTTCTCGGACTGTCAAACAACAAGTTTTAAAAATTTACGGCAAATGTGTCCTCCACATGCCGATCATCTCTTGATGCCAATGGGCACTCAGGCCGAGGTTCGTCATCAATTGACATTTGGCCGTCTTTGAATCGTTTAGACCATTCGTAAACCTGTATACACCCCACACAACCATTGCCAAAAGTTTTCTTTTAAACATTTCAAATGTTTTGGTAAAAGTCTTTCCTAATTTTACACAAACTGTCCCACACTTTGCTTGTAACGATCACTCATTTTTAAATGGCAGAAAAACCACAAAACAGTCGTTGATTTGAACGTACACAACCTGACAACAAAGCGAGGTAGATTTATGCAACAAGAGTCATGTGATAGCTTAAGGTCTCTGCTATGCAGTGCACTAGACCAATCACGCAATGATCTATGGGTTCTGTGCTCTTATAAAAGTTTTGCTATTTTGGGGGGATACAACATGTATGAACCAGTCTTTATACTCTCAGCACCATACCTGTTTTTGTTGAGCTGTAAGAAAAGTGTACTGAATTTTTCCTCCACTTATGTATTCCAGCTGTTGCAGAGTACACTACACTATCCTGGTACAAACAGATCTACTGATTTACATACTGTTTGTCGATAGTTATCTGCCTAATAACCAGCACCAGATGCTCCATTCATCATGTGCCATGTACAGTTGCTGGCCATTTGTGTCCACTGTCAAAGTGCTTTGAGCCTATTTTCCCTTCATTTCTCCTACAGTGACTACCAGGGATCAGAATAATGCATTAAAAGTAATGTCTTTACAAGTAAGTGTCACCTTTTTTTTAGTAACGAGTGGTAACGGCGTTCCTTTTTAAAATATGTAATGATACTAGTAATAGCATTATTATTTTGTTGTAATGAGTAACGATAATTGCTGTTACTTTTGTGGTTACTTTTCCCAACTTTTGTTGAAAAATGCAATTATGNATTTGACNTGTTTTGTTTCATTCCTGCTTTCCTGGTTTAAATAGGGAATACATATTGTAGAAAGGGATTGTTTTGCATGAAGAAAATAAGTTTAACATTTTGGTGAAGTGACATCACCGTACCAGGCTACCAGCGTCGCCATTCGAGAGTTTTTGTTTTTGCATCATTCAGTTAGTTGTTGTTCACCGTGAAAGTTACTTGTTAAGTACAATACAGGCCTAACTACCAGTGCCTCTGTTGAGAGAATGTTTAGTGCAGGTGGCTACCACCATTAAGGGTGCAAATGAAAGACAAGATATTTGAGCAGCAGCTAGCTCTTTTTGAAATTGAATAAAAAGTTTTTGCACAATTCTGTAATCCATTGTGTTGATTAAATAAATCAAGTGTGTTTGAGATCTTGTAATTCATTTAAAAATAATATGAAATTGTAAAATTTGTAACTTATTTTAAAGTAACGATTAGTTACTTTTGAATTAACAGTAACGAGTTACTTTTCAAAATTAGTAACGGTAACAAGTTACTTTTTGGAGCAAGCAAGGGTACCGGTAATTATTTTAAAGGAACGCTCCGAACCCTGGAGGAGACACATTTGTAACTATTCTCATTAGAACAGTAAAGCACCACATGTGTAATTGTTTTTAAGGCGACTTATTCTTATGTTACTAGAGACAGCGAAGCATCAGAACGAAATATTTTGATCTCTTTTTAGATAGTTTACATACTGCATAGCGATATACAGTATGTTATAGACAAATTACATGTTAAAAGTAAGTCATAGTTTGGACTTCTATCTTATTATTTGAAAGCACAGGTTACATAGAAACAAATTTTCTCTTGCCACTTGGTATTAAAAACAACAGTTATGCAGTCCTAGTCATATATAAATGATTCCAAGAAGCACTGGACATTTTCTAGGTCAAACAAAATTATACATTTATAAAGTTCCAAATAACCTAATTTTGAAGAATATTAAAGAAGCCTTCAGCATAGGGTGGCTATTTCATTGGGAACAGCGTTCAATTTGCTCGGCTCACCAATCCGGTCTAGATTGGGGATTGCTGGTTTGAATCTCATGTCAGGCAAAGATGTTTGGGTTGTCCATTCATCTCCACTGTTCATAATCCTGAAATTATCTCTCTCTCTAATGTTGGCAGGAAGTTAAACACCACATATTTTTGTCCTCTATTTGCACTAACACAATATTCTATAGGATATTAATAGATGAATCACACGTAGAAATGTACTCGGTTTTAATCTATTCTTCAGAAGGCCGACAACACTACGGAAGTAAAATATTTTAGACTTTTTATTCACGAATTTAAATACTTGGAATGGTATTTGTAAAGAGTCAAGATATGCTAAAATTTTCAGTGAAGTTCAAGAGTTGGAAATTGAATACTGTACGTTATGTTCATCCACGCTTAGAGCAACTACTCGTGAGATATTCCAATTGTATTTTTCAGAATCGTGTCGGCAAACACGCCACCGTTTCGGTGTCGTAAGGATGGTTCCGTTTCCCCAAGCGTGGCTGTATCTGCCCTTCAATTGTCCGTCCGTCGAAGTGGAATTACAGGTCGTTGACTACACGGTTTATGTGGTGGTATCACTGCAGTGGTCTGAGAATCGACACGACATCTCGTTTGTTGGTCTGGGACGAGAAGCAGTACTCGTTCTACAGTCTCCAATTAAGCCAGACTGCACTGGTTTCCATTTACGTCGATCGTCGGTGACGCCAACTGAATCGTTTGAGATCAAATGATAAGAACGTTATTTTTCCGCAATACTGTGCACCATAAATTCTTAAAATAATAATTTTCAAATCATTGACTTTTTTCAAGTAAATCTAGATATGCTTAATGTTGACTGTTGTGCAAGAGACGATTATAATAAACTCCTTCCTATTGCTCTCAGCCGACAGAACTTTCTTTCAGTACAAACGTATCCGCTTTGCTCGAGTTCGGTAGACTACGTGGACGATCACTATATGGTTCTTGCAAGCAACATTAAGTCAAAACGCTGCAGGAGAACGAGCATTCGTCTTTTTGTTCTACTTAAATGCGATCAGAGTTTCAAACGGTGTGAGAAATGAGTTTTAGTCGCAGGTCGACAGTATTTATGTTGCAACACTTGTTCGTGGCAATGTATATATAGTTAGGGTTAATTTTCAGAAATTTACTATATTTTTGTTTCCTGTGTGTCAGGCAATTGTAATTTGAATAGTCGAAGCAAGTCACGACGAATAGCCCGTGTTATGAGCTGTTGTAATTAGAATATAAGAGGTGTGTGACCTCTTATCAATTGTTGATGATGATGATGATGATGTGGTGTTTTACGTCCCGTCGATACACAATGGTTCATTAGGGACGATGAAACAATGTTTATTGTGATTAATGATGGTGAACTTAATTCTATGAACAACACACACACATAAGACAACACAAACATCCATGCCTTATGCGGGATTTGAACCCGCAACCTCCCGTTTCAGTGCTAACCACTATCCCAAGTAGGTCGGCTTTATCAATTGTTATTAACGTGAATGTGACTGAAACTTCACTATTACTTAAATGGTACTCTGACTTTGTTAAGATAAACAAAAATTTATATTTCGAGACCATGTTTGCATAAAGTGTCTTTAAATATTATTGTANCATTTTTTTTATTTATTTACTATTTGTTGATTAATTCTTGCAATACGTCTAGTGAGTTTTATTTCATTTTTGTGATAACTCTAATTCAAAGTAAGATCTAAATTCTACTGTTTACGTGACAATAGCATATTACAACTCATTAAGTAACAGTCATGTCAAACTCGGTGTAAGCTCTCGTTTTGTTGTACGTTCGTCTTCACGCTAGAAGTTTTCTGCTTTGTTGAATTCTGAACTTTATTTAATTTTTCGGTTACTTAGTTCATACTGAAAAGTTTAGTTACCTGTATTAACTTGGAAGTTATGTATTCGGGATATTTTGAAGAAGTTCGAGAGTGTACCTATGTTTGTTGTGGGTATAGAAATATCCTCTGGCCTCAGATTTGTTCCCTGTCTACTGGTGTCTGTAAACTCGACACAAGGAGAATTGGGGGAAATATCTGCCAGCCAGTGAACATGTCTTCATGTGATGAAGAAATTTTCTGCTCTTAAGTTCGCTGAGAACTACAGCCATCCTTAATAATATTAGTTGTAATTTACGGCAACAAAGCCAATAAACCATTAGTGGATAAGCTTGGCAATCGAGAGGACACAGATCCTTGCGGCAGTTGAAGAATGGTTTTGGCTGTTGGAATTATGTCAAAACCTGCTGATATCAAAGGAAAGTAGTCTGATAAGAAGCTATTAATCACACGTGGTCGTGATTAATTTCTGTAAGATCCCTTCTTCCTATGTAATCTCGGCTTTCTACAAGATAAGTTATTTTGACAATGCTGATGTTTGAAATCAAAAGAGCTGAATCTTTATTTTTGATTCATAAAAGACCTGAACTTTTTCCAAATTGGAAGTTTACGATGTTTAGTGAAGTGAATCAAGTTTTTATATTTGACCTTTCTCTCTGTCCATTATTGAAATATGAATATTATTGTCTATTTAATTACACAAAACTGTTGTTTAATTCTTGCTTTAAACTCGATGAGGCCTACATCATTCAGACATTTGAATGCTGCGAGCAATCCTGCCGCAAGCACTGAACTTTTAAAGGAGTTGTCATTAATATTTTCATTCGCTACCTTTCTAGGAAATAAATTACTGACGTACAAAGTATAGCAAAGTCGTGACAATATACATATATTGTCAGATTCATTTCTCATGTTTTGTTAACATTTTCTGTAAACATTAAGGTTTAGACTGTTGTGACTAAAATTTTCATTTATATTCTCTTTTCGTTTGGTATCCTGTATTTCCGGCAACCCTTTTGACAGGTGCGACCAAACCCGAGTACTCACTATGTTAATTTCTCAGCTTGCGAGAGTAATTAAGCCGCATCACGGTGATGTTAGAGGCCAGTCTTCAGCACCTGGTACGCAACTCTGTAGTGTGATGTAGTTGTCTTTGCTCAGTGTTTTATTAGTAGTCAGTCTATTGCAAGTTTAAAATACTATTAGGGTCAATAAAGGCTACTGTATTGTTGTTGTGTTGCAAATCAGCTGCAGCAATTTGTTATGTTAATAAGTAATTGTAGAGAAAAATAGTAGGAGAGTGTGGTACCTCCTATTGATTTGTAAAACTGTATTTACACGGATGTGGTTTTTAACATCGTCGCTAATTATAGCACCAGAACTTGCTCTGAAGTCCGACAAAAATTATTACTGTGAGCTATCCTTTTGTGAAGTGTTTAAATATTTGTTTTACACTCGGTCTGCTTAAAATTCAAAGTTTCGTAATCTTGGAATTTGTGGATTTCAATTTTGACTTTACCGGGAGTGCTTCTGCTTTTATGTTGGTACATTTTTGCATCAGTTCTCAGAATAATTCAAAGCCCATTTCCACTTTTAACTTTTCCGTAATGTTTCACGTTTGGAGGAATTCAGAAGGTTCAGTTGTACCGGTTGATGTAATTTGTGCTGAAACCAAATACTACTGCTCTTTTTGTTCATTCTTTTACAGTAAATAAGGTGTCTGTCCAAATGAGACAAGCCTGCCGATTTATCGTGAAATCTGTGGCACTTGTAGAACTGGTGTCTGAACTACAGGGTGGTCGTCAATAATGGTGTTGCTGTGGAAATGAATGGTTTGGTTTGTTTGAAAGTTAATAGGCGGTGGATACTGTGAAGACATTGGGTATTTCCTTGGCATTGGGCAGTGGCAACAGTGTATGATCTTGATTTCATATTTTGAGATCTGTTGGGATTGGAGCATCTACCTGGGAATTTAGTTTCAGCCCGGAGAAGAGGTGGAAGAAATGGTCACCGGCAACAAGTCGACCCTTTGTTTTGATCTCAATTCAAGAACTTCTTGTTTTGGTTTGGAACCCGACTATATTTGACCTTTGCAATCTTTTCTACTACGTCGGAAAAAGATAAATGCTTTTAAATGCCTTTGGAAAGCTCGAACATAAAGGTTCCTTATTTGTTTCCTCTAAACCAATATACAATATATGCTTGAGATTAAGTTTTTTGCAAATTTTCCCTCTATTATTAATTTGTCTGGGATTTATGATGTCAGAGCCTATGGACAACTAATACGCTTGATGGGGTGGTTTTGTCGACCACTGCGAGCAATCGTTGGGTGTGTGCTTTTCAAGTGGTCAGAGCTGTTCTCTTTTTATTAATGCTAACCTATAACCACCAAATGGTTCATTTCATGATACATTTTTCTCAAAGTTATAGATTTTTTTAAATCTATAGTTCTGACACGGTGAGTTTTTTAAGTGGCCCAAATAAATATCGCAAAAACAAAGAATTGTACAAAAAAATGTTTCAAACAAAAGTTGTTGGATTTTGAGGGGGAAAGAGAACTGCATGATGAATTTTTGGGTTGGGGGATGTTTTCAAGGTCATTTGAAGATGAACTTTGTTTTTTCTAATATGAACCCATATGTTTCAATACAGCATATTATTCTACTTGAAAAAAAAACATCTTTTGTCCTAAACAATTTTCTGTACGACTTCTATTTACTAAGATATTAAACAACAACAAATAATGGGAGGTACGACATAACTAGAACAATATTTGCATACTTCCTTTTGTAGCTGTCAGAAATATCTGTTTTCCTTTTTATTTTATCAGAATACATTATTTAGATATCATATTTTGTATCTTCATTCCATACTTTCCGGGTAGACGATTCTTAAATATCTCATACCCTTTATTTGTTGTTGTTTAATATCTTAGTAAATAGAAGTCGCATAGAAAATTGTTTGGGGCAAAAGATGTTTGTTGTTTCAAGTAAAATAATATGCTGTATTGAAACATATAGGTTCCAATTTGAAAAAACAAAGTTTACCTTCAAATGACCTTGCAAACATCCCCCAACCCAAAAAATCATCATGCAGTTCTCTTTCCCCCTCCAAATCCAACAAATTTTGTCTGAAACATTTTTTTGTACACTTCTTTATTTTCGTGATATTTATTTGGGCAACTTAAAAACCTAGCCCTGCATGTAATTAATGAAATTGAATCACAAAACAAGATGCTTGCACCTCAACTGATTAATAACAGTTATTGGTATTTATGCTTAAAAAATGCTCCCTTGTGAGTGTTTATTAAACTACAAAATGTAATCCACATTTGTATTTGGATTGTCATTGTAATTGCCTAGCTAAGTGCCATCTCCAAAAGACTCATATTTCAATGACTGCATTAAAAGTTAAAGACGAAACTGGTTGTTGTGGATTCAGAGAAAAATACAATGTGCGATGCCGAAGAAATTCAACCAACTGATCAAAGTCAGTTAAACATTTTTTGTAATGATTTAACTTGTACACAGTCTTTTTTTTTCTCTAACCACCTTTAAAGGAAAACTTTANGTGAACTGAAAATTTTTATACTTATCAAGACGTTTGGAGTAGCCAGGTTTAGTTTAACGAGGTTTTATTGGGCTACACATAAAACATTGGAGAATGATTTAACTTGTACACAGTCTTTTTTTTTCTCTAACCACCTTTAAAGGAAAACTTTAATCTGGTGAACTGAAAATTTTTATACTTATCAAGACGTTTGGAGTAGCCAGGTTTAGTTTAACGAGGTTTTATTGGGCTACACATAAAACATTGGAGAATAATTTCTTTTGATCACAGGCAACTTTGAGTGCAACACTTCTTTCAATAATTATGTATCCTAATACAGCCAGCAAGGTAATATGACAATGCACTTCTTTATTCGGGTGTTTTACAAAAATACCTACAAATATGTAAGCCATTATTTAGTACAAATTTACACATAGAACATGCTTCCCAATTTTATTTATATACATAATTCATATGTTGTTCACTCAGTCTGCAAGAAAAAAAGATGTTAATAACATCTCACACAAACACTTAATACCAGTGTGACAAAAATACAACTAAGACTAGTAAAGTTATAAGAAACATTTACACACTAATAGCACTTACCTCTGCATAGTGTTCTTCATTTTGTTGTAACAGGTCTACACACAATTCGGCCAAATGTATTAAATCTTCTAATTTTTTACTGGGAGGCACGGTAACTTCGCCACTTAAGTCATCTACCAAGAGAAAGCAAAAGTTAAAATGCACTTCATGTAACAGACCTCGATAAACTGAGATAATTTGTGATGCAACTGATTCTAATTAGTGGCTTTGAAAGCAGAACTGGGAATGCAGTGTAAGTGTTTGTACTCATGACCATTTACAGTTATTTGTCCACTGAGTTAGGGTATAAAACACATACGGATTTAAAGATGAACCGATACCGTACAACACTACACACTATTGGTATACAATTATTGCATATGCAGAAAATGCTTTTTTCTGACATACATCATTTTCCACTTTGCTATACACCTACTGGAGCATAGTGGCCAGCTTGTTGGTTTCAAAAAAGATGCCACATAAAATGACATATTCTGGAAGAAAAAATAAGTTTAAAGTGAACACTTTACCAAGCTCTGCACTTTGCTTAAAATGTTTGTTTCTACTCAAGGATATGTGCTTTGTAGACTTGTTTTGTAATTCTCTTTGGAACGGTTCTTATGTTTTGTTTTTTATTGTTATTACACAGAATTGACTGATCTCTCATATGATTTTCCATCCAGTATGGGCCTTCCTTTGGTCGGGTTTTTTTCTTAGCTCCAAGACATTTTATTGTAAATTTTCAACATGGTTTACTGGCAGCATAACACAATGTTAAACATCTACTACCTGTACAGCTCATTTATTACTGTGCTGATGTCATAGAAGAAAGAGCAATACTGCACTACTATATAAAAGGAAAACAATGATTTGAACATCTACGATATTGATCATGATGTAGGGAAAATCAGATAAAAGAGGTTACAGATTGTCATTGTTTTTGGAATGTTATGCCCTGTTTTAAATTTTGACGGAAACTGGAATAGGAAGACATAGTGTATATATAATTTTTTCTTACCTTTCTCTACAATATGTTATGCCCTGTTTTACGTTTAATATTTTCCAACATTTCAGACATATTAAGGTGGCCATCGTCAGGACTGTCATACACAAAAGATACAAAACTTTGTAGACTTTTCAATCGCTGTATTGATAACTGTCTCAGTTGTGTTGTTATGGTAGCTATCAGAGTTCTGTGTTTTTGTTGTGAGTGGATTTAGCTTTACTTAACTCTCTCAGATGTTTTGTGGTTTTGAACAGCCAACTTTCAATGTTGTTGACAACAGGAATCCATGACAATGAATGTTCTGCTACTGCAGATTTTATTAAGTGTTGGAGTGTTGTGTGTACAATGTATTATTAAACCCTGGTTTTGATGGTTGTGCCACTTTTGCCAACATAGACTTTTCTATACAAACGAGGAATTTTATATAATCCTGGTCTTTTTAATGAGGGGATATTATCTTTAACTGGTTGTACATACTCCTGAATTTTGCTTGTCGTTCCAAAAACTGATTTGATATTATGTTTCTTTAAAAGTGATTCAATTCGGCCTGTGGCGTTTTGAACGAAAGGTAAAAATGTTAGGTGGTTTTAATTTTGTTGTTTTTCTCTCGGTTTTGGATGCTGTTTTTTTTTTTATGATAAGCAACTCACGAAAGGGTATATAACCTGTAATGCAAAAGCACCGTGAGTGCCAAAAGTAAACATAGAACTATGAAGAAAGCAAGTATTTATGAACC
Source organism: Machilis hrabei (assembly GCA_003456935.1). Classification (NCBI taxonomy): domain Eukaryota; kingdom Metazoa; phylum Arthropoda; class Insecta; order Archaeognatha; family Machilidae; genus Machilis; species Machilis hrabei. The sequence goes on along the minus strand of KZ870242.1, from coordinate 31,930 downwards.
TT
>KZ870239.1:18680-48659 GCA_003456935.1 Machilis hrabei | reverse complement strand
AATCCATGTTGTTCCCTGAATAGTAATCCCTGAACGTCTAAATGTTTCATTTTATTGCTGCTAATAATGTGCTCTAGCAGCTTACAGAAGTGAGAGAGACAGGTCTGTAATTCGCAGGATCCTGTTTATCTCCTCCCTTGTGAATTGGAACAACGATTTTAGTCCGCTANCCGTATGGGATTTTTCCGAGAAATTAACTCTTCCGGTATAGAGTTGTGATAAATGGTCCGAGACCTTCTGTAGTTCTCGGTAAATCAAACTATAAAAATTCCAGTGTTAACTTTTTTTCACCAGAATATAAATGCCATACGTACTTCCAACGTTTTTTAATAAATACGCCATTGCTAAGTCATAATCTTCCGGAAATTAAAGGTTTTCTCAACTTTTTCGCACATGAAAAAGCACCCAAACAGAGAATGTAGCTTGTAAAGGCTATTTCAAATTTAGATNTATNTAAAAAATTNTTTTGACGTAAAAATAAATCTCTAACCATTCCTCACGGATACCATTTAACTGTTTGGATGCTGTAACCTTGTCGCAGGTGTAAGGCAAATTTTGTAGATTCTATACATATGTATCGAACATAAATAAAAAATATGTGGGATTGAAAATAAATACAATTTTATATTATTTTAACATTTATTTGGCTATTAGCTGGCGAGATAAGACTATCAACTTTTAGAAGTTTGGGGTTTTGAATGTGTAGATGGATTATTAGTCCAATTGAAGGGCTCAGAATTATAAGGTGCTTAGTATAGTTTTGGTGAAATTGAGTTAAGCACATTTTATTATGTATTTTGTATATGACGGTGTCTGTAAAGGTGTGTGTGAGGGCGTGTGCATGTGATTTAGCAGTAGTGTAAATACATATTGTATATAAATATATCAGTTCAGAAATTAGGTGCTGTTTCAATATGTGATACGGAATGAAGAAAGAAGGTTAACGACCAAACCTCGATTGGTGAGAAATATCAGTTTAAAGTTAACAACACTGTTTGCGAGAGTATAAACCGGCTTCACAATGGTGAGGAGAGTGTTGTACCTGACATGTAAACATCACGAGATATCCCGTACGACGTTTGTTTTGTGAGATGATGTTTTGCGTTTGAAATTGAATATATTGATGAACCAGATACAGTTCTCTGCGCAACGTTCTGAAGTCTGTGTTTACTGTTTTTACTCTCGCAAACAGAATTGTTAACTTATATCGAATTTTTCTAACTATCGTTTGGTCTAGAATCCACACACATGTGTTGTCATTTTTAATACACATTTTTATGTATAATTATGGTAATGAGCTTTGAATTGTTGTAATTTAATTTATAAATATTTAAGTGTAGTGTTTGCATAAGTCATGTAGGTATAAATAAATCCACACAGTCATTTTCACGCTTGGAATCTTTGAAAGCTATTTTGGTCGGTTTGTGGAATGAGAGAGTTCTTCGAAAGAACCTTCGGTTTGTGGGACTGCCCATTCAAAAGATGGCCTGGACATCTGGTCATTAAAATTGCCCCGGGAAACGAAAACGGTACGGCAACATCGGAAGGACAGGCCACCGTTTAGGCAAAATTTTAATGGCCAGCCAGGAAAAGGTTCAGAAAGGCGTCAATACTATATGCCGACTTTTAAACCCTCTTAGCTCCCCTCGCGTAAATTTGACGAACTACACCCTTAAAGAGTGCAGTTGAGGGAGGTTTGGAACAAACAAAACTCAACCTATAACATTCGAAGGAGCTTTAAGGCAAGCAAAACTCTACTTCGAACATTTAATGGAACTTTGCGGTGAGATATCTCACCATTGGAAGAAATCATATAATCTTCCTACAAAACTTTAAGTTACGAATCCATAGGCTTTTATAGGCCTTGTTGAAAAATGGCAGCAGACAATAATAGAGTGAATAGTTAAACTTCAAATACCATATTACATATTGAATAGACTTAAATACTGATTGTAGTTTCTTATTTTAAATATCTTGTCATACATTCACTATGTAACAAAATATAATATTAGGTATTATATAAACATAAATAAATATGTTAAACATATCGACATGTTACTATCAAGGAAAATATGAAATACACTCAATATCAGTCACGCATTCTGCCATGACGGATTTGGTACAACTCTAAAAAGTGTCCATGATATTGCAAGTGTAATTTTTACGAAACAATCAATACATTTTGCAACTGAACTTGTCATAGACATATAATCATACCAAAGTAAGGTTAAATGTTGCAGGCAGTTGTAATCTTATAGCCTTTACATTAAGAAATTAAACTTTGAAGACATGATTGCTACAGACTGCAACAGAGTCCTTAAGGACAAAACTGTAATTGTAGATATCAGCTTTATACTCTAGATGTAATCAAAGGGCAGATACATATAAAACTAAAATGTAATTGGTATTTTATGTATTCATATTCTAAAGAAAAACAAGAAGAGTGTAAGTAATATAAGACACATGTTTTTGTACGAAGCAGCCGCTTTGAAGACGCAGCTGCAAAATATATACATAGGAAAGCACTTCAGCTCATTGTACCAAAAGCAGCATTTAGCTAAGTGCTTAAGTGGTTTACGCTTGAAGAATTTATTTCACCCTTTCAGTAGATATGCTCAAAGCATTTTATGCATAATATTAACATATTCAAGATTTATGGAATAATGTTGACATTTGTATTCCTTTCATTTTAAAATGAACATGAATATAATATTTTAGATATTACACTCTATCGCAACTTAAACACTAGAATAGCCTACACGTAAGCACAGCTATGAAATTCAGTCTTTATGACGAGTTTCATAGCTTATTGTGTGAACTTGTCCTGCAAATATTTTTCAAATTTAAGTCATTGCTTGTGCTCAAGTTATTCTGCACTATTCGTTTCCCATCTCTTTTGAGGGATGATTATTTTCTTATTGTTTAAGTTTTTCTATTATTGTATATTTCATTAGTTTCCTTTTATGTACCCAGATTTAAATCATGTAGTGAATATTTTGTGCATTAGATGTTAATAAGATTTCATGTCTTGATTTATTAGTAGAATTTGGGTTTGGGAGAGTCGCAGACTTATACTGTAGCCTACATTTCCATTCAATTTTTTAAAATTTCCTTAATATTAGAAGTGTGAGTACACATTAGTTCCATTCTTGCCCAATAGCATATATCTTTGTCTGGTCAAATGTCTTAATTTTGCTCTAAATCAAGCACACTAATAAACAGTATATTATTGTTATTCTTCTAGTTACATTTTTTCATGTATAGAATAAATCATTCGAAAATAAGAAATGGTTTATTTATGTATATTGTTAGATGCATCCTAATCGTTAATAACGTTTTACATTAGTGTTTCTGAAATTTCCGCTACCATGTTCACAATGTCTGTATACAGTCAGTGTCAAACTATTGTGTTCATGCTTTATGCTATATTGGGTGGCCTTTTAGTAATCGTGTATGTTTCTCAAAGCTTGCTTTTCTCTTCCAATCCATGCTGTCCTTCACAGTAACCGACTTTTTTCAGAATTACACACCCTATTCTGAACTTTGCTGTTGATAGCAGTAGATATATTAGTATTTTCATAATTAATTTCCTGAGTCAGACATTTATGGTTCACATTTCATATAAACTTCTTTTTTGAATATGAGGTTCCTACAGTGTTCTAATTAAAATCCATGATAGTAGATTTCAAATATTCCCAGCACCATGCCAAATGTAGAAGTTGTTTTGCCTGAAATTCTCATAATAAATGAAAATGTTTCATTCCATCTCCAGTAATATTTCTCTTCTATGTTAGCAATTCCCCTTCTAATAGTACCAGTTCCACTCAGGGCTTTATTGAATACAGGATTTCATACATCAGTCTTATAATTCAATAACATCCTTTTCAATAGGATATTTGTATTGGTACGTTACTCATTTCATAACCCCAAAACAGACTAAACTCCAGTTTAGTCTGTTTTGGGCTATGTAATGAGTAACGTGTAAATATGGTAAATAATTTTTTAAATACCGCTACTGGTGATGGCATTATTTAATTGCCAAAACGTCTAGCGTGTGCCATTAAACTTTGTCCAGTAATCAAGAAAATTTTGCTTTTTAGGATATTTGTAGTTTACTCGGGTCTTTAGTAATTGTTCCAAGACATTTAAACAAACCAATAAATTTAATCATACCAATTTCTTCTCTTTAATAGTTAACTATAATGTTAGCAATTTTATCCTATCAAACAACTAAGTCTTGAAAAGAGATTTCGTGTAGTACTGGACAATTTTTCTACTCATTGCCTTCATGACATGTGGCCCATACACATTCCACAACAAGAACAACAAAATGTCTTAAAGGTTAGGATTTGTTTATGTTACATAGTATATTGCCGAACAATTCTTAATTATTTACAAGATATCAACTAATCCTGTTTTGCAATATATATCACATAAAATGAACGTCTTACTTATCAAAAGGGTGAACTTATTGCTTGACAAAGAACAGATCTCTCAATAATACAAGATATCCTCATTCCACCATCATGCAGTCTTTGATCATGACAAAGAACAGATCTCTCCACAAATTCAAGAGCACGAGACCTATATCCAATGTATCGTTACAAAGTTGATCTTCTATTCAGAACAGACTGTGGCAGTTCCATATTCCTTTCTTTAAGCTTCAAAACTCCCGAACTGCCTACATCATTTGCCTTTAACATACTACCCTTCAGTCCTTCAAGAAAATATTTATAATTGCCTGCTATAAGATTCAATTGCAGTCTTCCAAAGATATGTAAAAGAATTGAGTGATGTTACATTATCGTTCATTTATTCTGTTTTGGTCTGATGATTTAGCATTTTACCGGATGTTATATCTATACATATTGTTCATCTGTTGCTCCCTAAGTAGGTTCTACTAAGAAAAATACATCATTAATCTTACAGAGGAGAACTTCATATGAACAATTGACCACTACAGTTCAACTTTCTTTTCTACTCAACTTTAGATTTTGTCATGTCGCAGTGTTCCAGAAGTTCAAAATTCATAACCATTTACTATAAAATGAACAATGAAGATTTTGGTTTCATGGAAGATCTTAACTTACATATTATAACAATAATGAACATAAATATAAATTTAAGTTTCCCACATTTCAGCTTTTACAAGGGTACACACATTTATCAGCAAAACATTCACTCTACACCAGACATTAGAATGTTTATAATGACTCCTTGGTTACTAACTTTTAAAATAAAGATGCTGCTTGAGCACTTAATATTGTTGCTCATGTAAACAGTTCATAATGGGCAGTGTTAAAGAGTGCTCAGAGACTAATGTATATGTTTTATAACTTGATTGGGACATATACATTAGTCTGTAAGCTCCATATTAAAGTATTCGTAATTATTGTGTACCCATTTATACACAATAATAACGAATACGGAGTAACTATTTCAATTCTTTCTTTAATGTTGAATTGTGTATATATTTATACACAAACCAACATGAACCAAGGCGTATAGTGACAAAGCCAATCTATATGCCTGATTCGAGTTATTCAAAACTCGGGAAAGGATATGTAGATTAGCTTTGTCACTATACGCCTTGGTTCATGTTGATTTGTGTATAAATATATACACAATTTAGATCAAACAAAAGAATATAATATTTACGAAGTAACTATGTCTGCCGTTTCTTTTATTATGAAATGTATACATGAGCAACAATATTAAGTGCTCAAGCAACATTTTTATTTTAAAAGTCATTAACCAAGGAGTCATTACAAACATTCTCATGTCTGGTGTAGAGTGAATGTTTTGCTGATAAATGTGTGTACCCTTGTAAAAGCTGGAATGTGGAAAACTTAAATTTATATTTATGTTAATTATTGTTAAAATATGTAAGTTAAGATCTTCCATGTAACCAAAATCTTCATTGTAGTCTGTAGCAATCATGTCTTCAAAGTTTAATTTCTTAATGTAAAGGCTATAAGATTACAACTGACTGCAACATTTAACCTTACTTTGGTATGATTATATGTCTATGACTAGTTCAGTTGCAAAATGTATTGATTGTTTCGTATAAATTACACTTGCAATATCATGGACACATTTTGGAGTTGTACCAAATCCATCATGGCGGATCGCGTGACTGATATTGAGTGTATTTCATATTTTCCTTGATAGTAACATGTCGATATGTTTAACATATTTATTTATATTTATGTAGTACCTAATATTGTATTTTGTTAGATAGCGAATGTATGGCAAGATATTTAAAATAAGAAACTACAATCAGTATTTAAGTCTATTCAAAATGTAATATGGTATTTGAAGTTTAACTATTCACTCTATTATTGTCTGCTGTCATTTTTCAACAAGGCCTATTACTTAAAGTTTCGGAGGAAGATTATATGATATCTTCCAATAGTGAGATACCTCGCCGCAAAGTAACTATAAAGGTTCGAAGTAGAGTTTTGATTGCCGTAAAGCTCCTTCGAAAGTTATAGGTTGAGTTTTAATTGTTGCAAAGCTCCCTCAACTGTACTCTTTAAAGGTGCATACGTAAATTTTTACTCGATATGATGAGGAAAACTGCATTTCTCACAGCCCATTTTTGAAATTTATCTACCCACTTTTCTAGAAATATCTACGTACTGGAATAAAGACTTCAAACCGGCAAAGTTCGTTCACCTGTACGTTTATATGTACATTTTGACTTGTTATGATGAGGAATATTGCATTTCTCACAGTCCATTATTGGACTTTATCTACCCAAGTATCATTTTTCTAGAAATATCTACATACTTCACATAGCCATGTACGTATTGGTAAGATCTTGAATTAGCTACATTGTTCTAGAAATGGTTACGCAATATAAGAAATAGTACATATTGTGAAGGGCATATACAATCTCATAGCATTCATTTTGGTGAAATACCATGGAAATATATTTATCTGGATCTTTCTATGGAGAAATGATAAATAAGCATTGATCTCATAATGTGTGGAATAAAGACTTAAAGTTTACTATATCCCAATATACTATTACATTTCTTACGATTTTTGGAAAACAGAATATGCTTATTTTAATTTTCTGTGAGCTTTGAAATACATGTTTCTAGATAAATATACATATTTCACAAAGCTTTCTATTCATCAGGTAAACACGAAAGGATAACATATGCAAAAGATACTTATATATTTTGAAAACATAAACCAACGACAAATTTTAATATTGGTTATACAGCACTCCAGAACAGTTCTATATGTTTTTAAAAGGCTCTTGGTGGAATATAATTTACATTGATCTAGAAATATCTATATGGAGGAAGGCTTCTGATTGGTTGGGAAAGATCTCTATATTTTCAAATGGCCCTTGGAGGAACCAAATACTTATACTATTCTAGAAAGAGCTATAGGGAAGGCCTGTGATTGGTTGGACAGAATAACTCTGTTTTCAAATCGCTCTTGGAAGGACAACATTTACATGAGACTAGAAATAGATATATTATTCTAGAAAAGGCTGGAATACTCCATCTTAGTGTGGATTATTTACAGTACTGTAGCATATTCGAGCAAATTCTGGATTTTTCAAGTTGTTTCTACAATATTCTAGAAATTTCCAGAATGAAATAAAAGGAAGCTAAGATATCAAATATAGAGGATAAAAAGAGGGATAGGGTGGGCCAGGAGAGGAGTGATACATTTTCAGAATTATTAAGGAGAGGGTGGGTCAGGAGGGGAGAGGAATATTTTAGATTACAAGGAACTGGGGTGGTTTTTCAGGATTGGCAGGGCGTGGGATGGGTCAGAAGAAGAGATAAATATTCAGGATTACGGAAATATTCAAGATTATTAAGAAAAGGGTGGGTCAGGAGGAGAGAGGAATATTCAGGATTAAGTGGGAGAGGTTGGGTCAGGAGGAGAGAGGAATATTCAGGATTAAGTAGGAGAGGGTGAGTCAGGAGAAATGAGCAATATTCAGGATTATTAAGAAGATGGTGGGTCAAGAGAAGAGATGAGTATTCCGGATTAAGAGTAGAGGGTGGGTCAGGAGAAGAGAGGATTAAGAGGGAGAGGGTGGATCAAGAGGAGAGAGAAATATTCAGGATTAAGTGGGAGAGGGTTGGTCAGGAGAAAGGAGGAATATTCAGGAAGAGGGAGGCGTGGGTCAGGAGGACAGATACATATTCAGCATTAAGAGGGAGAGATTGGGCCAGGAGGAGAGAGTACAAGATGCTGGTGGAGATTACATAACCGGTTGAAAGGCGGCGTCAGGCAGGTAATCTGGAGCGGGAGGAATGTTGCATAATCGGCTGAGAGGAGCGAGTGGGAGGTTACGCAATCGTCTTCTGAGAGGAGCGAGAGAGAGGTTACGCAATCGTCTGAGAGGAGTGAGAGGAGCGAGAGGTCCTCAAACTTCATTATATACCTACTTTCATACCTTAATGTAATAGTAGAAGTCTAGCATTTCAGTTGCCAAATAAGAACCTGGAAAGAAGGTATTTTGCTATAAAAAATGTCAATACTAACCTAGAAAGACAGGTGAACAATTTGTAAATATCAACCTTTCCGGACGATTACAGCAAACATGTATGAACCTCCTTTAGTATTCTGTTTTCTTTGCAAAATGCAGAACTCTCTCTACTTCTTAAAAGTTAGTTCCTTATCTCTAGTATTGGATCACATTTATTTTACTTCAGTAAGGTAGCCTGCTGTATTTGTTAGACTATAGCAATTAGTAACATTTTATCCTATTTTTTTAAATTAGAAACGTTTTGTTCACGAATAATGAAACACACTTTTATTTGCTACGAGCGTCAAATAATTCTGTGCTTCTCTTCGTTTAGACTTTTCTTCGAAATGGCAGAACACTTTGTGTTTTTCTCTCAAAATCTGCGCGACGTTTTCAAGTGAAACATTTAACTGTATTTTCAGAAATAAGTTTAAGTATTGTATTTATTAGATTCTGGTTCGCGGTGACATAATATTTTGTATTGCTGAGGATATCAACATTGCTTCCTAGTAACCTAACCGTTTGAATCTTTACATCCTTATTTGCGAGTAACTCTTTACTTTGCAGAATTTACTATTTATGTTACTCCACTTTGCTTACGCATTAGGTACACACACTGCGAATGTAAAGTCAATACAAATGCAGTCAATTTACTTCTTTAGTTATAGAAAAAATTACTTTTGCCTTTTCTATACTGTATTTAAAAAAATAACAAGAATATTTACCTTATTCCATTATTGTATTTTGCAATATTTCGCTCAGACGTCCTTTGTGCTTTGTCAAGCACTTTTTTTCTGGAGAGTGTTTTCCAGCAAAAAAGTGCTTGACAATGCCCAGAGGACGTCTGGGAGAAATATTGCACCAAAGAAATAATGGAATAAGGTAAATACTCTTGTTATTTATTTGTAAATATAGATAAGTACTTCCTGTTCTTGTTTCCGACAAAATATTAATTACTTTTGCCTTGTTTTATTCAAATCTGTACACTTTTTCTAGTGGCTGTATGTTATTTAATAGTTTTGACAGTCACCTTTCGAAATTCCAATCTTAATTATTTACTAGATTTTCACATTATAAATAAATTCACTAAATAATTTAGTCTTGGAGGTGAACAAATTGGTACTTGATAAATGTTCTGAGAAGTACTACTACTGTAGAAGATAGTCTTAAACAAAATGTATTCTAACTAACCACACAACGCTGTTCGTATATTTATTTTCATTAACGTTTAATGTCAACTTAACTTTTATTATTATTCGTTTTTTAATGAGTTACTTTTTAGCTCTTAAACTGAGTTCCTACTCCAGTTTCCGATAAAACATTAAATACATTTCCAATATTGACGTAACGTTCTTTAAAAATAGAAAAAAAAAAAAAAATTTCACAGTGTTCTCACTGACTCACTAACAGTCTAGTGCATAATATTTTAATATACTTCAAACAAATCTTAAAATGTCTAAGAATGTGAATATAACTTTGTACAATATTTAATTTCCTTTCTTCGAAAGAAATATATTTTCTTGGAATATTCAGGGAATGTTTGAAATTTGACTTGAACGACGTCTAACATTGGAACTGCAGCAGTGGGCACATCAAAATCGAAATTGAATACAATATATTTTGTAGAGTTTGCCATGCTGAATTCAATTGTGAAATTAGTTTCGTTGAATAGGCCTTCGTTTGTGAGTTATAGAGGCCTAAAGATTTGTGTGCACACTGTATTAACAGTTTAAAACATTATTTAAAATATACAGTACATGATAAGTAGCGCAGTGGTAACATGCTGGGCCATCATACAGGCAACCCGGGTTAAACCAATTGCTGGTAAAAGTTTCATAATAGTTGGTGTTTACTGTACAGATACACAAAAACAAAGTTTAGCTACTGTATGTTGTTCGATTTCTTGCACTTGTTTGGTGTTAGTACGAGTAACACAGTTGCAGCATTTACTTGCTTATCAGTTGTCGTTGTACATTCATTGTGAGCAGAATATTTTTTCGTGTGTAGTGACAATGATTGCAAATATAACACGTTCTCCCTAATGCAGGCAAGATCTATTATTGTTGTTTTCCTATCTATACTGTAAGATAATTTTTGAGGAAGTAATAGTTGTTCAAAAGGTGTTAAAATTCTTGTTCGTAGCTTTAGGTATTCATAGAACATTTGAAATATAAAATAATATAAGGGTGTAACAGGTCTTCCATTCTTTACTTTGAAACTGTAATGCAACTTCATGTATCGCATAGTTGGTAGTAAGAATGGTATGTTTTACTTAATGTTTATTTTTAATTATTTCTAATAACCCTCTACGGTGTAGAGTCTACATACTTTTTTAAGTTAAGGCTGTCGTCTACTGATTTTAAAATAGCGGTGAAGACCTTCCACAATTCACAAATGTTTGGAAAACTAACGAACATAAATGTAATCTTTTTTTGCAGGAAAAGACACCAAGAACTGTTCTACTTGTGTATTGTAGTTATAACACGAAAAACATGTATGTTATAATAATTACAGCCCTTCGAACATGGTCAAAAAGGCTATTTTCACATGCCATTTTGTCTCTGTAAAGTTTTGTGGAGAGAAACGAAAGTACAATAGACAAGTAGATTGGACATTGAAGAGTATTTATTATTTATGGGGTCATCGCTTTAGTTTTCACAAAAAACTCGTATGACGAGGCGTCTGTTACGCCAACTCAATTAGGATCAGTTTCGCATACGTTGTCCATCGTGCTGGTGGGTGAAGACGGGAGGTGCAGCGCGTGATAATACAGGCAAATAACAACCAGCTTGTCGCACGTTACGACGCAAGTTTCAGGATAAGTACACGACACCCTTAAGGAGTACTGAAACACAGAGAGAAAATCTTGTTTGGTTTGAAATGAATAATATGTTGACAAAGGGGTATAAGGCCGCGATCACATTTTCTGACCTTTGACCCGTAGTTCGAGTTTGATTTTTTTTCGATTTCGCTATCGATAATGTAGTATCTGTACGTCACGTGATGTGACGTCTTGTTCAGGAGAATTAATTAATTTTATTAAAACCTGGTCTGACGAGGATTGGATCCTGCGATCTAAGCATTACTGAGCGACCGCTCAACCAACTGGGCTAGGGGAACTTGGGAGAGAAGAATGATAATTAACCCTTTAAGTGAATGTACTGGCTTGTTAATATGTATATATGACACGTCACGTGATGTGACGTCATGTTCAGAAGAAATACTTTATTTGAAATAAAACTTGGTCTGACGAGGATAAGATCCTGCGATCTTAGCATTACTGAGCGACCGCTCAACCAACTGGGCTAGGGGAACTTGGGAAAAATGAGGGATAATTAACCATTTAATTGAATGTACTGGCTTGTGAATACGTAAATATGACACGTAAAGTGATGTGACGTCATGTTCAGACGAATTAATTTATTTGACTTAAAACTTGGGCTAACGAGGATTAGATCCTGCGATCCTAGCATTACAGATCAGCCGCTCTACCAGCTGGGCTAGGTGGAAGTTTGGGAGACAAGGATATAAATTAATCATTTAAGCGAGTCTGTATGTCTATTGACCGCCTCTCCATCTCTTGAGAACTTTGTGAAACGTCTACCAGCTATGTTATCAATGCCATCTCATGGATATAAATAAATTAAACTTTAATTTAATGCCAGAATTTACCACCGTGCCGTGACAACACTGACGCCATCTTTTGAAAACTTTGTGAAACGTCTACGGCTCTGTTACCACTGCTACCTAACGGGAATAAATTAAATTAACTTTAATATAATGACAGAATTGGCCACCGAATCGTACCGATACTGGCGCCATTTTTTGAGAACTTTGTTACCCGTATATTGGCTATGCTAGCAATGCCATCTCATGGCCATAAGGATGATAAATAGTATTTTTTTAATTTCAGTAATTTGGGTAAGTTCTACGCCTATATATAAGCGTGCCCTCTCGTAGCAATAGAAGTAAGTAAGTAAATTACAATTCAAATNATTTGTCCTTACTGTGATTCGAACTTGGGAACTTTGCATTACATGACATATGTTTTAACCAGATGCGCTAACTTCACAGTGTGTTACAGCAGGTGCTGCTAATTATAAATTCCAACTTGTTTACCCATAGAACAGTTTAAACTTAACTGAGGACATATGGTAGCCATGGAATTATAGAAGTGATTTCAGATGATTTCGAAATTATAAAGAAGTGCATTGCTTACCGTATAATGCTAACATCTCTCCTTAAAAATATCCATAATGGCTGTAGACACTAAGAAAGTTCGAACCATACGTCAGTCCATCTATACAGTGAGATGCTGTGTGACGTATTGTAAAGTATGGATTTTCGTCTCATGCTTGAAACACATGCGTAATATTAAGTCAGTATAAAATAAAGGCCGATCACAGTTTGAAATAATGTAGAATCAAAACTGTGTAAACAGACAAATTTACCAACTTCTATGACTTTTTTTTTTAATAACATACATTTACGTGAGAGTGTACAGTCATAGTTTGAGTAAAATATACTGCTTGAACCGATGAGTCCTTAAGTTAGTCATAGTATCGTGTGTCATTTCTTGTCAGCCTACTGTTATGTGATAATATATAGTCATGGTTTAAGTAAATATATTGAATCATAAGATCAAAACATAGAAATCGTCTGTATGAAGTGATGAGTCTTTAAATTAGTCATCGGAACGTGTATCAATTCTTGTCAGCTTATAGTTACGGGACAGCGTGTATTCATGGTTTGTGTAAATATACTGAATCATAAGATATAAACATAAAAGTCGTGTGCTTTTAATGACGTGGCCTTAAATATATCCTCAGCTCCTCTGAATAAGATGGAGACAAACTGGATGTAGGAAATTGATTATTTATAGATGGGAGGCCCCGGAATGAGCATATAGATAGCGCTCACTATAAAAGGCCCTGCATAATGTTATTGCCGGACTCGATACAGACATTGTGAAATATAGAATATTGCACAAATTGTACAATATTCTCGGGTTGAATATTGAAAAGGATATTTTTCCTCAATATCGTTCAGAGTTTGGAGGACTTGATCGTTGGCTAATATTCAGTCGTTCTTTGCGTGTGCTACCGACCAAGCCAGAGGATTGCCTTGATAATGCAACCTTGGAAAATCTCAAGACTGTGAAAATATAGCTCATACCAGCTTAAACGAAAATATATGTATAGTTAAACACCAGTAAATCGTTTACATCCAAGATAATCTGCTTTTGGCAAGATATTAACGCGAGGTTTTAACCGAGCATTAATATTTTTTTCCTAAAGCAGGTACATCTTGGATTTAAACGATTTACCGGTGTTTAACTGTCTTAAATACCGAAGGAAAACAAATATTTAACAATATTAATATTTAGCGAAAAAGTGGGGAGAAGAGGTGGCTTGGTAGTTCTCAGAGGAGTGTAACGAAGAGGGTGATGACGTCATCTGACCAATCAAAGTGATTTGAATATCATGCAAATCTTGAGCAGCACGCGTGAAGCGAGTTTCAAGTTTCACCCAATTAGTTGTCGTTGAGTTGTTGACAGTGTTAGATGTAACGGTGTCGAAAAAGGTTTTTGTGTTTAATGAGGATATATTATATAGTGACCAAAAAGTTTTTGGCGTGGAATAAGTGCCTGATTAATGTATTACATTTTTTTAGGTAAGTTGTTTTAGCTTAGGGGCCTGATTAATGGATTACATTTTTTGAGGTAAGTTGTTTTAGCTTAGGTTTTATGTGTCCGTGTATTTTTTCCTAAAGATTATGCATTTTATTTGTAAAAAATATCGTATAAGCACGTAATAGAAAATTAGTTGAAAATGTGTGAGCGAATTAAAATTCTCTGTATTACCGTATTAGTTGTACACTATAACAAGAAATTTATGCACGTTTGCTATTAACATTCCGTCACCCGCTCTGCGTTAACTTCTGATTAAACACTCTGTTTTAAATGTAATGACTAATTTAGTTCAAAATCAGTTAGTTTTTATGATTACAATGTTTAGAAGACATGTCTCTATGCAACAGAAAAAAATATGAGGATATTAAACTAACGGAACACAGACAAATGTTACGGTGTTGTACTTTTTACAACAGCGCGAGTGACGAAAGGTTAACGAAGTTGGTCGGTTCAAAAGTGTGAACACACACAGAAGCGAAATTTTAACCAGTGTTGATTCAGTGGCTTAGCCAAATGGTACGTAGTTTTAGTTTAATATTGTGTTTCTGCATTGAAACAGCTCCTTGGGTTTCTTGTACAGGCTGTGCTGCTTAAAGTAGGACGCATGAAAATTCCATGCAACATATAGGGTAAAGAATCAATTAGCTAACGGCATGTAGTTTGCATGAGGTGTTAATTTTCTGGGGTAATTTGTGTGTTACTCTGTTGAAAGACTGAATGGCACAATGTCTTGGTCTTCATGTACAGGCTGTACCCTAAACTAGTAAGTCAGGAACATGTCGTGCAACATAAATTATAGGTAAAGTACAACTTTATGCAAACTACATACCATCATCTAATTGAATAGTTACCCTAAAATGATTGTTTCCGCCACATTTATCAGTTTAACAATGCATCGCAATGTATGCAAGTAGCACATTTCTTATTTTGCTTTGTCCAGATGTTTAATTCTAATAAAACACACAAAAAATGTCAAATTTCGACGCTATTTGGGTGAAACACCTGGTTAGTTGACTACGGACGAATACGAAAAAAGTATGTTTCGGCAGTTTTTCTCCGGTAGCTTTTCTTTTGTAACAAAAATAACTTAAACGTTGTATTTTAACAAACGTCTGTACTAAAAACAAAGCTTTTTACTTACACATTATCGTCAGTTTTTTATCTGCCTATAGGGCTTACATTGCGAGATGTGCACTTAATGGATTTCTGCTGAGTAATGTCGGCAAATACGACCACTCATCAAATGCGAACAGTCCGACTTTCCCCGTAAATAGTACTAAGATCACTGCGTTATAGGTCTTCCTAGATGTTTCAAAATGACTGGCTAAGCTTAATTATTTATTGGCGTGTTTCTTAAGTGTTCGTAAACCATACATTACTCTAATTTTTACGGGAAAAGTTGAACTGGTCACATTTGGCGTCACTACCCTAGAATTTTAATATGGTATTCTATTAGAAAAAGATGTGCATTTATCAGTGTTTGTGTACATAGCGCAGATAAGGATTCACAGTAGCTAAACAGTAGGCTATCCTTTTGGTAACCGAGGGAATTTATATATTATCCTGAGGTGTAAGCCGAAGGATAATATATAAATGAACGAGGATAGCTGCCTAGTAATATTGCTTCTACCAGTGTTTGCAACATTTTTGTTTTGAATTGTAAACCAACGTTTATTTTAAGGTATTTTTTGTCACAATAAAAAAGTTGCCGACGGTCAGATGTGTCCTAGAGGGCCTTCATACTCTGCAGTAGATTCTTCAGTTTCTCTGACTTAAAGCTTCTTTTTCCCCTCCCNATATTCATCCCGGTGTAGCCAGCGATTTGTACCCCCACAGGTAGGACACCGGAGACAGCAGTTTCATGTGTTTAAAATAAAGGCTTCTTATAAATTGCAACCAATCACAATCACCGATGTCGGAGCAATAACACCTCTTCAAATGTAAAACTCTGAGAAGATGGGCGCATTTCTCTTCAAATAGTCATATGTTTGCTCATTTTTATATAGTTTGAATACAAAACTGAAACATGTGTTTTGCCCGTTTATGTTAATTTCTCACTTATTTATTTGATAACTGTCCAATGATAGCCTAAATCATAAAATCTTATTAAAAAACTTTTGTTATATTCATACGACCGATGTTTTATCAGAAGATTTTGTTTAAACAATAATATGTCAATGTCCACAGACTATTAGTGCTAATTAATGAGTGTTTAGTATTTACAGCGTAGAGATGCCACATTTGTATCAAGCCACTATGGTAAAAGAATAGGCAGGATGTGGTCGTGTAAATACCATACGTTTTTCATTACACTACCAGAATCACGTTTAATTGGTGAAAATATATAAACACGTCCCCGTAACGAGAATGGAATAACATTAAATTCCGTATCCCCTGAAGAATTTAGTTTGTATTTATTTGATTAACATCTGGCACTCTCTTTCTGTGGGTGTTGGGTACAGAGTTTTTACCTCGAATGAGTTTGGGAAGCAATCCACAGTACAATAGAAACGTAAAATGTTATTGTAAAACAAAGTACCACCATGTTCATTGAACGGCAAATTTTAGGCGTCCTCCCAATTTAATGCATTATGAATGGAATGTCCTTTAATCCTTTGACCGTTAAATGCAAGTAGTAATAAGTTCAAAGTAGTACGGAAATCATAATTGCTTTTATATATTCGTTTACAAACAATACGTAATGAAACAGTTTGTTTATTCGTATAGCAGTTTGTATGGCCGAAACTTAAACATCTCATACACTCATTCCGTGAAGGTTACACACCTATCCCTAATATAATAGTGTTCGATAGTACAGTTTCCACCGTGGAAAAAAACGGCACTGTTTTGAACAATGTTGCACAACAAAATTGTTACGGTCATTTGTTCTGAGATTTGTAATATACTTTTCACGGTGGTACTTTTGGTTGATAATGTACACCTTCTTCAGGTTTATTTGTTATTTTACCCACACTTTCGAGTTTAAGAAAATATAGCATTTTCAATTAAAAATAACTGATAATAATGGTAATAATACTCACTTAATCAAGAAACATTTGTACAACTATATTTACATTTCAAACAGTTTTTGAACTTTTCTGTTCCATCGTTAGTGAAACACGTATTGTTTAACACAAGTTTCTTGATAAATAAAGTGATTATTATGGTTAATATGATTCAAGAAGTTTGACTACCAGACGATAGATAATAAGCGGAACATGCCAAACTTAATAGAGGCTAACAAGTAGTTAAACCACAATTATCGTAGAATCGGAAACTCAGCGAGTTCTTCGTAAAACTACTCGCCGTTGTTTCTGGAATATTTCCAACGTTTCGCCGCATATATACGTGACTTCTTGAGGGACAAACTATATGTCCCCGAGGAAGGCATAAATGATGGCGTATAATAGCCCGACTAGTTCAACGTATTTTACAATTAAAGTATTTCATGATCTCGACAAGATTTTCTGTAAAGTTATCGATGACTAATTTATAGACTGACAAATTTCCTTGGGTTCGAAAATAGACTCTAATCCCATGAGAGGACTTTTATAATAAACGCATTTTTTCTTTGTTAGTTTAAGTGAAATAGAAATGAGAACAAAATCGTTCTCAGTACTTTCAGAATAAAGTTATTCCAAATAAAAATAAATGAAAAAGTTTTGTTTCTACATTAAAAACTTTTCTAAAAGGCACAGCCTTCCCAAAATAGTTTTTAGTGTTCCAGAAATCACTGTTTTTATAATGTAAGAGTTTGCTCGTTGTTCTTTCGTGTTTAATGAGAATGCATTATTTTCCATGACAAATTGTTTGATTCGCCTAAGAAGAATCGTATGTCGTAGTACATTAGATTTATCTATAGTGCAGATGTAAAAATGCACACATTTATTTGAGGCTAGAAAACGATTATCCGATACTCTGTACAAGATGAATTCAGATGCGAACGAAACACACTATTGTGTTGTATTAAGTCTAACCAGAGAGTAAAATTACAACTAGTAAATGAACCATCGGTGACTTAGCACACTTACCGATTACAGGAACGTCGTATGGTAGTTTCTTTTTTCTGATTTTCTGGTGACAGTTGATTTGTTCTTCCCCAAGGATTCCACATGCCAGAGAGTTCCTCTAAAAAAATAGGAGAGGAACAAATATTATTTATAGTATAAAATTTTGTAATACAATTTAGGTTTATTGTGCTTCTTAATTTAAAGAAAAACTAATCCACACTGTAATTATAATGAAAGGATCCTTCATTTGTTTAACTCAATTAAAAAATAGCACACACAGATATTT
Organism: Machilis hrabei; assembly: GCA_003456935.1. NCBI lineage: Eukaryota > Metazoa > Arthropoda > Insecta > Archaeognatha > Machilidae > Machilis > Machilis hrabei. The sequence goes on along the minus strand of KZ870239.1, from coordinate 30,168 downwards.
TTGGTCTAGTTCTCGTGTGTGTCCACGTGGTAATTGTAGTAGTCGATAAGATCATGGTGGTAAAATTATGTAGGTGTCTGAAGAAACAGGGAACGTCTTGGGGGCCAACCTAGAGTTTTTGTCTTCCACTTTGTGTAGGCCCTTTTGGAGCCGTACAGTCTATTTGAAACCTAAGTCGTGGCGTGGCGATAATGAGGTTAAATTTATTCTATTTTTAAAATTAGTTATTTTTGAGAAATGTTTAAATTAGATGCGAGGCATGGTGTCCCAGGATCATTCCTGTACGAAACCTTTATTTATTTTCGTTGTACGTCATTTTTTAAGTATTTTTTTTATTTTAGTCATAAAGGTGCATTGAGGTTAAGTTTATTAATTTTTTAAAAATGTTTGTTTTTGAAAAATGTTTATTTTACATTCGAGATATGGTTTTCTGGGACAATTCCTCTATGTAAATTATTTTTTAAATTTGCCGTACGTTATTTTTTACGGGTTTTTGGATTTCATACATGAAAGTATTACAAATTTTGGAAAATACGTTTTATGGCTGGTGCTGGTTAAATTTTGGTTTTAAATATATGTACCTTGAGCGAGGTGGATGTCCAACGATACCTACCAAGTATATATTGAACTTAAACAAAAATTGCCAGTTTCACGTAATGTGAAGAGTGAGAACTGGTGGACACTTACTTCGCCTGTTTTAAAGAATATGTACCTTGAGCCGAGCGGATGTCCAACGATATACTACTGTAACATGCTGGAGATGTCCCGCGGTCGCATTAACACCTACAGTGTGAGTTTCAACCTAATATACATCTATTGACAACCCAACAATGCGTTAACGAGGTAGGATTTATTGTGATCTATACGAATTCTTTTAGCCACTACGCTGTTCTGACAGTTTCACCTGGATGGAACGAATACTTGACAGAAATGCATCTACATTCAACGAATACACCCAGCAAATCCTAATTTACCGCCTCGTTATGTCCTTATTATTAATTTAATACTACTGTCCTTATAAGTTTTATGTGTCCCGTTGCTCATACTCGTAATCCGCACAAGATTCTGATCTCTGGCATCGAGTCGTGTACTTAAACATTCCCTCCAGAATCCCCACTACGCACTTATTATACACACACACATCTACTCAATACAAGTATAATATTATAATCACATTCATACTTGCAGCGTTATCCTTGGTATAATTATGCCTGGACTGCTTTTCAGGTCTCCAATTTTGTCGTCTGACACCTGAAAACCTGTACCGGTACCTGTAATTTCAACTTTTTACCAATAACCACTGTATCATGATTTTCCTCTATCATAAATTAATAATATTAATAAAATAGTTATATCTTACACAAATAATGATCAATTTCAATAAAATTGAGAATGGATATAAAGAGTGTAATGTTTTACATTATCCCCTATACAATTTTACCATCCACCATCTTGAAACAGAATGGTGGCTATATTTGATAAAACAATTATATCTAACACAAATAATGTTCAAATTTCAATAAAATTGAGAATGGAGATAAAGAGTATGATGTTTCGCATTTCCCCCTGTATAATTTGATAAAATAGTTATTTGATATTTGATAAAATAGTTATATCTTACACAAATATTGACCAATTTTAATAAAAATGTGAAAAGAGATAAAGAGTATGATGTTTACATTATCCCCTATACAATTTCACCATCCGCCATCTTGATGCAAAACGGCGTCTATTTTTGATAAAACATTCACATCTTACACAAATAATAAGCAATATCAATAAAGTTGGAAATGGAGATAAAGAGTTTGATGTTTTACATTATTCCCTACGCAATTTCACTATCCGTCATCTTGAAACAAAATGGCGGCAAATTTTTATAAATCAATTATATCTTACACTAACAATAACCGATTTCAATAACATTGAGAATATTGATAAAAAGTTTAATGTTTTACACTATGTAACTTCACCATCCACCATCTTGAAACAAAATGGCAAAAATTCATACTAATAACAGAATATTTCAATTCATAATTGTTATCAAACTTAATTAATTAAATGATAATCCATGTATGACACATATTCAATTTCTCATATTCCAAAGTACCGGAATGCTTTTCGGTAATACTAAAACCACTATATATTCTATATCTGACACAATTATTCTGCAGCTTTATATATTATTAAAATAAAAGTTTGGTTAGGTTAATTGAGAGAGAGTTTACATATTATTCAAATAAAAGTTTGTGCTGTACTGGTTCAATTAATCTACGTTGATCAAGCTGACCGAACATAGTGTACTTAGGCCCAGTTCTGTATAATATGGTAAGTGCCAAATGGCTGAGCACCTTTTGATTGCAATTTATGTCAGCATCTGCGTTAAGTCTCAGCACTTCTGAACTCCGAAACTCGGAAGAAATGTCTCGAGTGTAATCACAAAAAATTATTCAGTTAGTTCTGGTTAAAGTAAGGTGAAATCGGAAAAACAAGCCGCATAGAACATTCGTTGTACCATATAACAGTTATATTTAAATCGCTAAAGTCAAGACTATATTGATAGAAAATTAATTCTTAACAGCAAACGGTTAATATAGTATTGACTTTAGCGATTTAAATATAACTGTTATATAGTACAACGAATGTTCTATACGGCTTGTTTTTCCGATTTCACCTTACTTTACCCAGAACTAACTGAATATTTTTTGTGATTACACTCGAGACATTTCTACCTAGTTTCGGAGTTCAGCAGTGCTGACACTTAAGTGATCTTTATTTAAAATACATTACCCTAGTGCAATGTATTTAAATGGAACCGTTCATCAAATGAGACCATACCAATTTTATCTCTGTTATAACTTAGGCTAACTACGGCTTTTTTGTATGTATTAAAGTAACTAATTACGTTTCCTAGTGAAGGCCTAATTCGTGTTTGTATAAAAACTACTGTACTGATTAGTTAACAATCATAACAATCTTGTGTTTACTTATTGGTTTCATTTAACAGCAAGCATAAATATGTTAGGGCCTAATTAGTATTTGTAATAAATTGCCTGCTTGTAGGCGATTTATTACAAATACTAATTAGGCCCCAACATATTTATGCTTGCTGTTAAATGAAACTGAAACTCTTTACCACCGTTTTCAATTTTATTGAAATTGATTATTATTTGTGTAAGATATAACTGTTTAACCAAAATTACCCGCCATTTTGTTTCAGGATGGTGGATGGTGAAATTGCATTAGAGATAATATAAAATATCAAACTCTCTATCACTGTTTTCAATTTTATTGAAATCGATTCCAAATATAGCCACCATTTTGCTTCAAGATGGCGAATGGTGCAATTGCGATGAGGATAATGTAAAACATCAAATTCTTTATCACCGTTTTTATGTTAGTGAAATTGAATATTATTTTTGTAAGATATAACTGTTTAACCAAAAGTAGCCGCCATTTTGTTTTAAGATGACGGATGGTGAAATTTCGTTGAGGGTAATGTAAAACATCAACCTGTTTATCACCATTTTCAATTTTATTGAAATTGATTATTATTTGTGTAAGATATAACTGTTTAACCAAAAATAGCCACCATTTTGTTTCAAGATGGTGGATGGTGAAATTATATTAGGGATAATGTAAAACATCAAAGTCTTTATCAATGTTTTCAATTTGATTGAAATCGATTCCAATTTGTGTAAGATATAACTCTTTTGTCAAATATAGCCGCCATTTTGTTTCAAGTTGGCGACTGGTAAAATTGTAGTGGGGGTAATGTAAAACATCAAACTCTTTATCCCCAGTTTCAATTTTATTCAAATTGATTATTTTTTGTGTAAGATATAACTGTTTACCCCAAAATAGCCGCCATTTTGTGTGGAAGCAAATAAAATATTCTTTACATGAAATTTACAGCTAGACTGCACACTAAGTTAGCAGTTTTTATGTACTACCAGTAACATGCAAACAAAAATTAATTGACAGAGTTATTCGTATTCATGAAAACATATGCAGTATACTGCATTCCACGTTTAAATTACCGAATTATAACAAATTGCCAAAATATTAAGCCCTTGGTTAAACAATAATTGTTGTTTATTAAAAATGTATCCTAAAAGTTTAGGGGTCGGAGTAAGATCGTCGACAAGAAAATCGTCGACAAGGAAAATGGCCTACAAAAATTTGTCAATGATTTTCCTTATCGACGATTTTCCCTGTCGATGATTTTCCCTTTCGACGGTTTTCCCTGTTGACGGTTTTCCTTGTCGACCGTTTTCCTTGTCGATGGGTTTTCTTGTCGACGGTTATACCTGTCGATAATTTTCCTTTTCGACGGCTTTTCTTGTCGAAGATTAGCCTTGTCGATGGTTTTCCTTGTCGACCGTTATCCTTGTTGACGCTTTTACCTGACTATGATTTTCCTTGTCGACGGTTTTCCTTGTCGATGATTTTACCTGTCGACGGCTTTTCCTGTCGACGGTTTTCCTTGTTGACGGTTATACCTGTCGATAATTTTCCTTATCGACGGTTTTCCTTGTCGACGATTATCCTTTTCGATGGTTTTCTTTGTCGACGGTTTTCTTTGTCGACGCTTTTACCTTACTATGATTTTCCTTGTCGAAGGTTTTCCTTGACGATGATTTTCCTTGTCGAAGATTTTCCTTGTCGATCATTTTCCCATTTAAGTCAATCTTTCGACTATTTACCTTGTCGATCATTTTCTTATCGATTATTTTCTTGTCGATGGTTTACCTTGTCGACGATTTTCCATGTCGATCATTTTCCCTTCTTTAAAAATTGTAATCTACATGCTAACTACGCACTTTACCTTATCGCTTGACTGACCTTCACAAGCTCGGATTCTCATTTCTTCACAGAAACGGGTTTTAGTGATTAGGTGACACCATGTGTGTCAGAAGTGTTTTTAATACATGAACAAAATAATGAAAGTAAGGGTGAATATTCAATAATGTAGGATAAATTATAGATTAATGATGAAACAGAGTTTATATCAGAAAATACGATGATAGACATGTGTACAAATATGCAGCTTGAAAACACAACATACAGGAGAAAAGGTATGTGATTAAAGGTCGAAATGTTCTTTACAACGAACATCTTTATTTATTAATATGCATAATCATAGAGTACAAAAATGGAGTCACAATAAAAGTGCTATTGCATGATGAAGTTCTTCACCCTTCTGTTGAAATCTTAAGGTATTCTTGGCTGTAGGGTGTGAAAAAAACTCGTGAATAGCACGATGTCTCGAGTTTAATTGAACTCTTTTTCAAGTGTTAATTTAGCGCATACAGCTGTCAAAATCAGACTGACTCCATTTACAAAGACAAGCTATATATACACGGAGAAGTATCCTTAAATGAAGCGTCTCAGCACAGTTGAGTAACTCCATTTGCGTCATTACAGGGAAAAAGCCATTAACAAGTTGTAGCATGAAAACACTTCAAGGGGTAGTCAATACCAAACGTGAGACGAAGCCACTTGAAGTATTGCATGATGAAGNTCTTCACCCTTCTGTTGAAATCTTAAGGTATTCTTGGCTGTAGGGTGTGAAAAAAACTCGTGAATAGCACGACGTTTCGAGTTTAATTGAACTCTTTTTCAAGTGCTACTGGAGCGCGTACAGCTGTCAAAATCAGACTGACTCCATTTACAAAGACAAGCTATATATACACAGAGAAGTCTCCTTAAATGAAGCGTTTCACCGCAGCTGAGTAACACCATTTGCGTCAATACAGGGGAAAAGTCATTAACACGTTGTAGCATGAAAACACTTCACTGGGTAGTCAATACCAAACGTGAGCCGAAGCCACTTGAAGTATTGCATGATGAAGTTCTTCACCCTTCTGTTGAAATCTTAAGGTATTCTTGGCTGTAGGGTGTGAAAAAAACTCGTGAATAGCAAGACTTTTCGAGTTTAATTGAACTCCTTTTCAAGTGCTAATGGAGCGCGTACAGAGTCTGATTTTGACAGCTGTACGTGCTCCCTTAGCACTTGAAAAAGAGTTCAATTAAACTCGAAACGTCGTGCTTCTCACGAGTTATTTTCACACCCTTCAGCCAAGAATGCCTTAAGATAAAAAAGGGCTATTATTTGGATGAACAATTTTTTTAAAATTGAAATAAATCTGCAACGCTCTCCATAAAATGTTTTTGTATATCTTGGTGATTAGCCTGTCATAAGACGGGTTTCCCCCACTCTTCTGCGTTCCAAGATGTTTTAATAATTGTGGCCTAGACTTGCAATGTCCTCCAAGGTGGTATATATTAAGCTGGCTCCCTACCTCATCAAAAACATTTTTTGTGCAAGCATTTCTATCGTTTGTGCTTGCATTGTTAACACAATATTAGAGGTATACAGTTTGAGCCTAGTTTCCCCACCATGAAAAAACCTCTATTAAATATGGCATTCGTTTGTGCACTTTTGTGCACACATTTTCATTGCTTATGTGTTGTTAAACATATATAGACGGGAGTTAACTTTATGCTAACACAAAGCGGTCCTCTACTCATATATTGTAAATATTAATTATGTCAGTAATTTATTCGTCATCTGTCTTTGTAGTCTATATTTGTTATTAAGGAATTTACGATCTGGTGTGGGTTAGTCGATGATATTACCTCCGCCGTTCGGCTTCATTAACCTGTACCCCCCCCATCATATAGTGAAAAAATATACAGTATAATTGTTTCGTACTGTGTTTTACGCCTAGTTTCACATTTTATGCTTGACGAAAATCCTAATATAAAAAAAATACTGTGTTCTCCAACGTAAACTAATTAAAAATTTATGTTTTGTAGACAAACTGTGCTCATTTTGTGCTGATTTGTACGCCTAGTTTCACGTTTTGTGCGTGACTTATGGGCCTAATGTCAAAATAAATCTGATCTACTCTGGTTAAAAAAACATTTTAGAGTTTGATTTTCAAAGTATAAACAACTAGTCTTGTACGACAGTACATTGGTCATTATGTTGCCACTGATCTGGGTTGCTCAGGAACTCTATATCCTCTTTAACTGGCGTAATGAAGAAATGTCCCTTTTGGAGATCCTACTAACTGTCGTTGCGGGAACATATGTGGTGTCAGGTAGGTGGACTCCGTTGAGGCAACACTGTTGTTAAGCTTGCACGTTGAAAGCAAAATAATTACAAAATGGCTCTTTTGACGGCTGGTTTAGCTCTTTTGGCGGCCATTACCACCGGCTAAAACCTTTTGAAGAAATGTTTTTGGACTCACGGGTCTATACGAGATGATGTCGATGGATCTTCGAGATGGTGAATATCGTTGATATTTGATTCTTCTTTTTAATCTTTGTAGCGTCAGCTTCGACATTGAGGAATATATATTTTGTTTCACTCATAATGAATATTTAAAATATTTCTGACACAAATACGTTTTCACTGAGATCAAATTAATCAAACTGAACTCTCTGTATGAGATGCGTCATCTACTACATCCGGTACAACAGCTGATACATCGAAAAAACGTACCTCGAAGAAGCACCAGCTTCTGTACTGGAAAAGCCACTTTTAAATGTTGCGACTAAACACACACGAAAGTGTAGTGCACCTCAGATCCTGTAATCAAAATGATTTAGCTACTAGTCCAACCTGTATATCTGATGTTTCACAAGAGTAGACTTAGCCACAATGTCCAATTAGCTCAGCTGTACTTCGTCTTCACAGCAAAATCAACCAGCCAAACCACAAAATACTGAGTAAAAATCATTATCCCTCAGGTAAATTAAAGAGTCAAAATGTCAGACGTTCATGCAACGTTATAAGCGCGGAAACTTCGTTTCACCGGATGTCCTTATGTTCCTTTAAAAAGACGAACTCGTTTTTGGATTTGTTTCGAGTGTTCCACAACGACGAAGCAGACGCCTAAAAGCTTCAAAAAGATGGACTAAATATCAAAGATATCCACCATCCAGCAGAGCCATCAAGAATATAAGCATCATCGACTTTACTTCTTCATTGAGCATATTAACGAATACTATCAGGCCTGGCAAGGCTTCTGACGGAAAGTAACATCACTTCGTACACATCCGTAAAAGTACCAAAATATTTCTTCATAAGATTAGTATTAGCCGCCAAAAGAGCCACTACATGCATAACGAGCCGTCAAAAGAGCCATTTTATAATTATTTTGCGTTCAACTTGCAAGCTTCACGACAACGTCACCCGTACGGAGTATAAAATCTGCATTTACCATTCCACCTGCATGGAGGCACTTATGTTCCCATAACAACCATTAGTAGCATCTTCAAAATAGACATTTCTTCATCATACCGGTCAAAATGTTACAGAGTCCCTGACCAACCCAGATCAGTGGCAACTTAATCACCGATGCATTGTCGTTTTGTTGGAAAACCAGTTGTTAATACTTTGAAAATCCAAATCTAAACGTACACAAATTATGCAAAAACGAATGGCATAATTAAAGTTTGGAAATTGAATGGTTTGGGGACTACCATTATAAGCTGGGCCCCCACTTTTGTACCTCTCATATCACTTGGACCTTATGTTTTTTGATTTCAGTAAAGCCTTCGATGCAGTACCTCATGCTAGGCGTCTACGCAAACTGCGAGCTTATAATATAGATTATTCAGTTCTGAAATACGTCTCATCATTTTTGTTAGGGAGAACTCATTCGTGGAAGATTCTTCAGCATGTGTTACTACATCTTCAGAATGAGAGTGACTTATGTCTTGTCCATACTTTTCCTGTATCTCGGAAAAGTTAAGTTTCGGACGACGGTTTTCGACTACTTTTCTGTCAGATTCATTCTGCTAATTATGATAATAGTATCATTACTGTCTTTGTCACTATCACTACATTCACTCCTCACACGCTGACGTCCACTTCAGTGCTTGGTTTGGTGCGCTTTATGGCTCTTAATATCACTTCGGTCTTCTGGCTCATATCCTCTTCTCCTTTTCACTCGGGACTCTTGTAGCGAATCAACTCTGTGTTATGTTACTTAGTTATCTCGTGAAGCTTGGATCTGTGGGTTGAACATCTCAGTCTCTCTTGAAATCGTGTCACTTCTGTAACACTGGTTACCTGAAGCTACTGTATTAGGAATTAGGATGCTGTGCGTGTCATTATTCTCTATTTACAACTTCTTTCTGGCTTGTAGACCCGTTCATCGGTGACGAGTTTCCCCTACAGACCTCGGCATATGATAGCGTCTTGGGTGCTTGGGTTACATTGCACTGACGGTCGTCGTCTCTGCACTTCTTTCAATTTTGTCTGTCTGTGTGTGGAATAGGTTTGTCTCTATTGCTTTGCTCGAAACTGGCTCCATTTTCACCGTAACTGTAGTGTTGTTGTTCATGGGAGCCTTTTGGAGACACTCCTTCGCAAAACCCCCTAAAACTATTCGCATCGTGGTTAATGAAACCAGATGCTGGAGTACGAGAAAAGCTGTGCGTTGTCCTCTCTCCGTTGACTTCACAATGAACCCTTTTGAAGGCTTCACACTCTCTTTTACGTGGCGCTCTTGGTAGCTCTCTTGTTGCGTCGTTGATACTCTCGTTTCGTTTATACGTCTCTGAACATTGGGTTGTTTGCTTCGATGAACGGTATCTATAAGCCCTCCTTGGTTGTCCAAGAATAAATATTTTACTTCTGTGCCATTTATTCTCATGACGTCTCTGGTTTAGTCACAAACACAACTGTTTTCTATCAAGAAATCAATACCCAAATAGCGTGGTATTTGTCTTCTCTCGGTAGTGAAACGACTGTAAATGGAAACACTGTGCCAGCGTTGCCGATATGAACCCTCATCTCGTACTTCCCTTTTATCTTCAAGTTTTCTCCTTTCACTGAATAGTACTGTCGATTGTCATGAATTTGCACTAGCCGCTCATGGTATAGGTATGTGTTGAAGAATACTTCGTCTATCAGGCTACAAATAGAACCAGAGTCAATTAACAAATAAATATTCTCGCTGTTGATTCTACCGCTGATTATGGGACACCTGTATTCTATTCCAAACCTTTGACCTGTTTGGCTGTGGCCTTCATGAATTGATGCGTCAAATCTACTAGTTCCCCTTTCGTGTAGGCCACTATATGAAAGAGAACCTAGTTTTCCTACGTATTGTACCGGATTCCGGTTACGTTTGCTAGGGCTGTAAGTTGCTGATACTATGACTGTTCCATTTTACTTCCGTTATTGTAGCTTCTGACATTTTTTTATGTTTCCAGGTATCTTACCCCGTAATGGGCAGTCCCGAGAAAAATGAGAGAGCCCAGTACAAATAAAACAAATTATGTCTGGCCATGGTCTACTCTTCTGTCCAGGAATGTTGTTATCTAGACCAGCGCCTCCACCACGTCAAGTTGAATTTTCCATAAAACAGTTTTGATTTCGGGCAGCATATCGTTGCTCTGGTATCCAATTTTTAGGTGCTTGCTCTGTGAAGTTGGTTGGTTCCTGGTTATACTGTCATCGGGTGCTATTGTAGCTTCGACTATGAATAGGCGGTTCTGTATACTGTGCTCTGAAATTGTCTGTACCTGGATTGTTGTTGTGTACACGCTGTGGTTGTTGTTGCCTCCGTGGATAACTGCTTCTTTGCGGTTGACCTTGACCTCCTTGAAACCCAAAGTATTAGAAACTGGTTGAGTGCGTTTAATTCACTAAGGGTTAGTTTTGAGGTTTATTTCTTTGTTTACGTCTGGGTTTACTTATAGATATGGAAGGTTCAGGATTTTGTGGTTGCAGGGAGTAGGCATTGGATTGGAGGTCGGGTGTGGTTGCTACTAGTAGTGCTTTAATTTCAGCCAACTCTCTTCTTATTTCTATTGCGTCGTATTGTCCTTCTTGTTCAGTAGTCTGTCGCTAACGTCCATGTCGCCAGCCCCCCCCACATTCTCGGATTGGAAAAATGTCAACGTCAATCGTTAGTGCATCGTTTGTGCACGTTTGTGCACATACAATTTTCGTTTGTGCACATTAATTACATACCAATTCAGCCACTTGAAATTGGGGGGGCTGGGGACACGACAGCCCCCAAATTTCTCGGGTTGGAAAAATTTCAAAGTCAATCGTTAGTGCATCGTTTGTGCACGTTTGTGCACATACAATTTTCGTTTGTGCACATTAATTAGATATCAATTCAGCCACTTGAAATTGGGGGGCCTGGAGAAACGACATTCCCTCACATTCTCGGATCGGAAAAAATTACAACGTGAATCGTTATTGCGTCGCTTGGGCCCTTAAACTTATTTGGCTACTAACACATCCTAGAACAAAAAGGTTTTGAGATCACGAAAAGATACGCTAATATGCTGTCTTCCCATTCCGCCCTCTGATAAGGAGGATTCCCTTTTCCCCTTCTCCAGTTTCGCCTTAAGTCAATGGGGTTGTATACTGCCAAACTCGGCCAATGGCGGCGCTAGTGTTCTATCTGCCTTTCGCTTGTTGATCTGCGTTTGTTTCTACGTATTATAGCATGGC
>KZ870239.1:0-12609 GCA_003456935.1 Machilis hrabei | reverse complement strand
GTCATTGAACGACGATGCTTATGGAGATGAATGGACTATCGCAAACATCCATGGGATTCGAATCAATTACCCTCGATCAAGAGCAAATTACGCAAACCATGAGACTAGACCGGAAGGAAAAGGGTTGCAAACTTCAAAATAATTGACTTAAGGCGCAACTGAAGAAGGGGAAAAGGGAATCCTCCTTATCAGAGGGCGGAACNGGAAGACAGCATATTAGCGTATCTTTTTGTGATCTCAAAACCTTTTTGTTCTAGAATGTTTTAGTAGCCAAATCAGTTTAAGGGCCCAAGCGACGCAATAACGATTCACGCTGTAATTTTTTCCGATCCGAGAATATGGGCCACTGCCGTTTTCCCATCCCCCTTCCCCCACTTCCCCCAATTTCAAGGGGCTGAATTGGTATGTAATTCATGTGCACAAACGAAAATTGTATGTGCACAAACGTGCACAAACTATGCACTAACGATTGACGCTGAAATTTTTCATACCGAGAATGTGAGGGAATGTCGTTTCTCCAGGTCCCCCAATTTCAAGGGGCTGAATTGGTATGTAATTAATGTGCACAAACGAAAATTGTATGTGCACAAACGTGCACAAACGATGCACTAACGATTGACGTTGAAATTTTTCCAATCCGAGAATGTGGGGGGACAAACGAAAATTGTATGTGCACAAACGTGCACAAACGATGCACTAACGATTGACGTTGAAATTTTTCCAATCCGAGAAAGTGGGGGGACTGGCGACATGGACGTCTGTCGCTATACTGGAGGACCCTGTATAATTAATTTGGTAACCTTTGCTTTTTAATGGTATATCCATCTTGAACGAGGCTTCTTTGCACAACGTTATTTTCATCGCCTTTTCAAACGTTCCGCTGAACAAACCGGATGTCGCAAATGAGATTTCTGACCCTTAACAAAAGCGTCCCGAATTGTGTGCTCTTGAAGTTCGGCTGCTGCAGCGTTTCCGGGTTTATTAGTTCCAGTTAACGGTATGGCTACATAACCCTGGTTTCTAAATCTGCTTGCGAAGACTACTATTGGTTCCTCCTAAACTTGTGCCATCGTCATTAATTGCTGAAATTTAATTGATGTTAGCACAATTTCAGAGAACCGGTCAGTCAGCTGTTGTTTGAAAATGTGGTAATCCGTTGTTGTACGCAACACTGCATTTTCACGAAAAAAAGTTTGAGCCACGCCTCTTAATCTCGACCTTAATAGGTTCACTTTTTGTACGTCGGTTAGCACGGATTTGTCACCTATCACTTGCTCGGATATTTCGAAGAAACCGGAGTTACTGTCCATTGGATCCTGGCCCGACAATGGAGGTAGAAGGTAGCTTAATTGTGACACGATTTGAATGCCCTGATCTGTCATTTTTTTTACCTGATATAATAATGTTTCTGAATAGTATATCTTCGTCACCGCCAGATACGATTTTTTCCGTGAATACGGAAAACTTTAGCAGTAATTTTAAGTCGTGAATTTATTACTTAGCACTTCCGTGTTTATCAGATTATTTACGTTTGTCGATTATAACCGGGTGTCATATTTGCCGCTAATAACACGGTCCGATGCCGTAATTAAAATTGGTCATAATTTGTGAATTTACGCGTATTTATGATCACCAAAATTTAATCTTTTTAATATTAAAACTTAGGTACTAAGATTTTAGCTATACTTTGATGTACGCTTACGTTTTCAATTTGCTACAATCATTTTTTCTAACTACTAAAATTTGTTTCCTTATTTGTAAGTATGATTACCAAAGGCAACCAATAATGGACCTTTTTGCAAGCAAAACTCAAAAGAGAAAATAGTTACCTTAAGTTTGTTTTACAAATGAAAATACGTACTACTGTTATTAAATGATTTGTTCGTGTTACGTTACGAAAATGTACAAAACTGCCAAAATTCAAGTCTTATTTTGTTTATAAGAAACAAAAGAATCAGTTATCATATCATTTTGCCGTTACAAACACATACATTACGGAATATTTTGAATTATCAATGAAATGCAGCACAATACAATGTGTACAATTTATGTTTGTTTCCCATTTTATATTTACATATATTTATTAAATTCTGTGGTATGTATTTATTATGAAAATAATAAACCACCAAAATGATTTTAGAAATGCAAATCAGTGTGTTTAAATTGTTTAAGCGTTATTTAAATTCATTTATTTGTTTGCTAGTCGGCAATATTTTACGTTTCGCTTTAAATCAACTTTAAGCCGAAATATGAAAAGGTCACTTTTTGTTTTGTATTAAATACGAAACAAATTTCAAATTTAATTTACGTAACGTGGTTCAAAATATGTGAAACGTTGTAACTATGCACGGCCAGTCATTTACGTCAAGTGTCGCTGTTGTATCATGACGGCTAACGAGCACTCGACTAGCGTTTTCGTGAGTCGTGGATACGCTGGTATGGTAATCCACGGATCAAATAACTTATGTAGGCTGAAATTTACTCTTTTAAATACTTAATCACAACTAAATTACAGTGGAGCGAATGTACAGATTTACTGTGAATCCTCAGTACTGTTCATAACATATTTCATTTATAATTACTATTAAATAATCCGTAACAATTACCCGTAAAACGGGAAAGAAAAAAACGGCTTACTGTCTCTCGGTGAAACACAGCGCTATTCACGGAGCTAATAGCTGGCTAGTCCACGCCTATTATTCAAGAGCAACAACACAACTATTTAGTAACTTATGTAGTGTCACAAACACGGCATTATTTTAACATCTAATTTCAGTATCATACACTGTTTCACTGTAAATTATCAATGAGTTTGAAGCGTCTAAACTGACGGAATATCGGTGTGTGTACTAAACATCTGAACGCGTCGTTTTAACCGTACCTCTAATTTATTATTAGTATGTTCGTTTCTGACACCATTAATTACACTTATGTGCCCATAATAAATGTATTTATTTACTGAGACATAAACACAAATAGAAAAACAAGACAATCTAATTATCAAAGCAAAACACACTGTGTAAAAATATGTGTCACCATAGCATTAGACAATTTGTCACCCCAGTGATGACAAATATTTTGAATCCGTAATTGTTGATCTAGGCGGTTCTTTTATGCCCGCTGTGACCGGAAAAGGGTTTATATTTGCTGCTAAAAATTGAACTATTTTTCTTTCCACATAAATGTACGCTTTTAACACAAAATGCCTTTTACTTGCCACTCGTATTTAATTTATTATTTTACTTGTGTGTTAGATTTTATTATCAACAACTACTTTTTAGTCTATGTTAGTTTTTGTTAGACATAAAACTGTTGTTTAAAATAAGCTGAAAATACCCAACAAAATCACAGCTGAAAATGTTGTCTGAAAATTCTATTGTACTTTTAAATGAACGGCTAAGGAGCTGGAATTTTAATTACTTCAATTGGTGGGCATCTAAAACAAAAATGAAAATTACCCTGAGGGATATTGATTACATTTGAGCGTTTCGGGTCATAAAATTGAAATCAATTTTAGTTTTCAGTATACAAACTAAGGACACGCGATTATGACTGTTTTTAGTTTGGTTCATTCAAAACTTCTTGGAAAAACTCCAAAGTTACAATTTAATTTCCTGTTACTCATAAAGAAACTAAACGTAACAAAAAAGGCCTATGGCTCGATGCAATTGTAGTGGCCTACGCTGTGTTCGTGGGTTTGAAGTTTGTTTGGGTAGCCAGTGTGGGGATGGAGCTGTGTACATCCCTGTATTACTACTAATCACCCCCTTCTGTTGTCTCAACGACATCACAGGAATATAGGCTCCGGCTAGTCTTATGGACATTTACAGTTGCAGGTTAGACATGACATGAAATTAAAACACAGTTTTTTCAAACAACGTACCTTTTATTTTATTTCTTGATGGAGACAGGCAATCCTAGCGCTTCGTTCTAAAATTCCCATTCCCATATGACGCCCTTGGTCCATTCAATAAACTTGACTCCGGCAACGATATAACATCTTCTCATTACTTTTACGCCATTCCCATGCATATTTTTCACAGTTCATGGCATCTGTTAACTATTCTTCCTCCGTATGATGTTGCCACATATTTGTTTAGTTTACTGCGGGCAACGAAACTTCATGTTAATCTTAACTTTACTGTAACTCATCTGATTAAAACATTTTCGGCAACCGTTGCGGAACGTAACTCTCTGTACTCGTATACAAACTATTGTATTCCTTTTGCGTTGTTCATTTCCCATTTTTAACTGTTAGTATATTCTATTTGATACCATGTACTCTCTTTCAGCCCACAGCACACATACAGACACGATTTACCGTATGTTCAACTCTTTCACCTCTCCTCTCTTACTTCATACGCTGATCTCTCCAAGACCTATGATCCGTCACATCTTTCTCCTTCCTAGTTCTACCTACCAACGATTCTTGGGAATTGCAACTCGGCACATCCTGTGTTTCAGATAGCATACTCATATCGGACGTTATATATTCAGTTGACTTAACTGAAAGATCTAATTTTGTGCATCGCGGTAATAATTATCACGTACGACTGGCACCACTAAGACCCAAGAACTGTGCATGTAAAAACTAGAATTCAAGTTTAGCTTTGAAGAATATTTAAAAGACTATTACAATTTTAAATATATATTTATCCATGAAATGTGAGCCCACGTATTACAGTTATTTGTAGGGGGAATCGGATTGTGAAATTTAAAGGATGAATAGTTTCTCTAACGGTTAATATATTTGGGATGTTAGTAAGAATATATACTTTTGTAAAAATGTTACACGTACAAATTAAATGTTTTGTACATTCTTGGCTGGAATCCAAGAATTAAATGATGAAAGATAACCTTTCCATTCGACGAATAATTCTTTTTGGGCTCCTTTTATTTGAGATGACACCACTCTTTCGGTTTTGTACAGTCTTCCGGGTTCTAAAGTGGCTTTCTGTAGTTCAATTTTATAAAATGTGCCCTCCATGGCTTCGTTGTTAAGGTCATGAAGCATGTGTTATGGCAGAGCTCTTGCTAATCCGAATATGGTCTCCAACGATGAATTTATATTTTACTGGCAGTTGTTTTCTGTTGTATATTAAATGCCTTCATACGTGTAGAGAATTCTTGTGATTAACTTTGATAGGTGACATTTTAATAGATGAATGGACTGTGTTGTTGTATGCACTCACCAGTTGTGGTAGAACATGAATATATCGGTATATGTTTTTTGCGGGAAATATTTCCACATTTTTTACTTCAAAGTACTGTCCACAATTGCTGCCTTCATGTATGCACTGTTTGTTGTGAAGAGCTGTACATTGTTTGCTTTTAAATTGTTTTGAAATGGTGTGTTCAGAAACTCTGTGCCTTTATCCGTCTGTAGCTGCTGAGGTCTATGTTATTAGAAAATGTTTGCAAAGGCATGGATTATTTCTGCATTCTTTTTTGTTTTTAAAATGAATAGTCCAGGCTTGGCGACTGAAACAGTCAAGGACGGCAAGAAGATATGACACTCCCTTGTTATGTTTTTGAAGCTATCTTAAATCGCCAAGGTCAGCCTGGTGCTGAAGCTTAAGCGTGGGGTCATATAATCTGTTAAGCTGGAACTATCTTCGTACTGGTTTATTTAACGTGTATGCGCCCTGTGACGTTAAACACTTCTGCACACTTGTTCAATGGTATTTTACGGGTCGCCGAATTCAAAAGTACAGTTGCTGTTTCAAACCCAGACGGGTGTGATGTATTATAGTAAATATTCTGCTGTAGCTTCATACTTCCAGTGCAGAATTCTGTTCGAGTGGATATTTGTTCGAAGTTTTCTCAGTTAAGGTCGTTAACTAGTTGCGATGTTATTTCTTCAGCAGTTAACAGCCAAGTAAACTTTAAATTAATTGTGTCATCTACTTATTTTGCTCTGTAGTGACCATATGCCAGGGTCTCAATTCCATCACTTAAAATATAGCGCCGTCATCCAAAGGGCTGAGTGCTATTTTATTTAACTCAACTTTCAATCCATATTGATGATCGCTTTGATTTCATCGCATTTTTCTAATATTAATTTATGGTTGTTCAGCCATTTCTTGTATTTGCCATGCCTTAAGTGTTTATAGGCAACGCAGGTTATTATTCCTGTCGCTGTTCTCTTTTCAATTTTTGACGTTAAAATTGAGTATAATTTCGGGCGAATTCCTAAAAACTCTATAATAGGATTGCCTGCAGTTTCGTCCTTGATTTCCCCTAGCACTTTATCTTTTTTGTTGAGTGTAGTACATGTGTTACTGGGTAGTTTTTATGTGTCAAATAAATAGTTGTGTTCCTTCATGTCTGGCGTTGTTATTTCGTAGCATTATAAATCGGTATCCGAAAACAAGAGTTTAGGTGTGTCTCAGTAAGTAGCCCTGATGTAGTCATAGTGGATATTATACATCAGCTCTTTACTAAGATCCAATATGATACATCATACGTAAACAGGCATGTTTAATTTTAATGTCTTAACTTGTGTTTGACGGCTCCTATGTTGTTCTGGAAAATTTTGAATGAGTTAAATGATGGAGATGCAGTCACTTCAATCAGTAGTTTTGTATTATTAATCAGTTCAACTTTTTTTTTCTGTTGCGTACATTCTTCATCGCTTTTATAAAAAATGAATTGTTCATTAACTTAAAAAAGTATTTGTCAATTTTTTTCCTTTACGTTTTTGGGTGTGAAACTCAATATATTGTTTGAGATAAAGTGTTTGTGTAAATTTTACCCCTCTGTGGATTGTCTTAAGTTTTATGCCCAGGGTCAGGCATTGTTTTAAATCACTTGTGTAGGTTGGGAATCAGTTTCTGGCATCTTAGTATATTTTTAACTCCCAGCTCTTCCATTACATTATGTGAAAATGGAGACACTATGGAGCTCTCTACAATTATTTTTTTTCGGGGGCTAACGAATAATCGTTGTGGATATCGTGAAGTTGCTCCAGATATTCGAGGTCAACTTCTAAAAAATATCCTTCATTTGTGGTGTGGTTAATGTCCATAACGTCAAATGGCGTGTCATCCACTGGAAACCGTCAACTGGTAAAAATTCCGACATGGCCCATCCGTACAAATTATTAGAGTCCAGGTAAATAATGTGTTTTTCAGATTTTGTTGGGTAGTATTTCGGCAAATCTTTGAAGTTGGCTTCGGAGTATTGGTGGAATATCATTGACATCCTTCCTCTTATTCCTTGTTAAAAATGCATTGTAGGGTCTGTGAGTAGCTCCAGCTTCACCTTTGTCATTTTTAGACATGCCTTCCAAGCTAGTCCAGGTGCTGTGTAGAAATAAAGTGCTTCCAAATAATAATACTCACGACATACACAACGAAACTTTTTAAACACGTCTGCAAATTGAAACACGTCATTTGTTATATACTAATCATAATAATCATCCAGAGCTTATATTTAAAATGTATTCCACACGTTCATGGCATGTTCATAGTCTGAGTCTGAACATACTTCATTAGTCAGTCTGTTGAAGAAGTGTTCTTGATGTGGAAGTTGCGTTTCGTTATACTCGTCTGGACATGATTTATAGTCGTATGGAAAGACACCCTTTCTTAGGAGCAGTTGAATTTGGTCGTTGATTACGAATTGTTGTTGAAGATTACCAAACCTATTCTTGCCCTCAAAAGCCAAATTTTGTACTAATTTCTCCAATGGGCATTGAGAAAACTGTAGCGAGTCAATGAATCTTAAATTCCCCCGTGAAAAAGAAATATATTTCCAAAATTGTTGGGAATACACGACATCCGTTTATTAGTATAAGACTCTACCTCTGTCAAAATAAAGTGAGCATCATAGCTCCTTAAATTATGGAACACAACCGGAATGAAATCTGCAAAGCGGTAGTTAATATTGCATTTGTTATGGGGTGCTTTACGGTATTGTCGTGTAATATGACAATGTTCTCTCACTTTGTTCTGGCTCAGTAACTCTTCACATATGTGACAAATTTGTGCTTGTTGGAAGTTGTTTTGTTGTTCGTCTGTTAAATTCATTGATGTTACTGTCTTTTTAGCTTCAGTATTGTAACTTTCTTCATTCAACTATCTCGATATAAACTTTGCAATTATACCAGGTTTACGATAAACTTCTGTTTTTTTACTAACACTCCATCTTCACCCATGAAAACGTAACAGTATACTGATGGTTTGTGCTCTGTAAATTTCATTGTGTATGAAGACTTGTCATCGAGGTGACAAGATTGATATGGTTGCTGGAGACAATCAAAATCGGACTATATAACGTACGGAATCCTTAGCGCTAGATGGTGGTCCTTAAACTATAGTTATTTTGTTGATATTGAATTTTTTTATTTTATGTTGACAGCTTAACGTCCAGTAACCATTCAGAAGTTCGCTTACAGTAGTAGCTTTCTCCATTATGCTTCATAAGACGCGATTAAAGACGGCTAAGAATTTTTTAGGACGTAGTGCTTCTTCCAACGTCACTAATGAGGAGTAAATTTTTCTGTGTTACCCTTTCGTCTTCCTCAGAGATGTAAAGTGGAAATACCTCTTTTTCTTAGCCAAACACGTTCACCGATATGTTGTNCTGTCTTTATAATTTATTTATTTGAGATACTTTCACTGGATATGTTATTCCTTCCATATTCACGGCGTGTTCATGGGCATTGTAATTGCTTACACGGTTTTCACGATGTTACTCTGTGTATAGAATGCAAGTACACTCCACAAGAAGCAGCGTTTGTCTTCATTTGTAATATTTATTACACTTTCAGTATTGGCGATCTTTAACGGCGTTGGTATAAAGGATGATCCATAAAGCGGTTTGTATGTTACCATCTTTATTTCCACTCTGTCCGTTTTCTCGTATACCCAATTTGATCCTTCCCTTTGAAACTCAGCACAATGGCCAGCTACCTGTTCAAATGCACTACCTAGCTGGGTTATAATGGTGTCAGGTTGAAGCGTTGTTTTGGGATATAGAGCAGAAGTATGAACTTGTTTTATCTCATCCTCTTTTAAAGGTTTCTCGAAGGTCACAGACGCCCGCATGTACAATTTAAGCCCATTATTTATTTTTAGTTGCTAGGTTATAATACTGCTTACTGATGTTACGTGTTGTTGTAAATTATTCTTGGATGAACCACCTACCTTGAACATTTGTGAATTTCTGTGAAGTCAAGAGGAATCTGGTTGTCTTTGTGTCTTGCGTGTTTTTTTTTCAAAAGTGACTAGAACCTGTTCTCGATTTGAACGTGCTGCTTGAGGTTTGTCTTGACTATGGGTAATTTTGTTATTCGAGTGGATATTTAGGTGTCTCAGTAATCTATCCCTTCTAAAAACGTTGGCATTACAGGTCTCGCACTCATATTTAGTTTTAGTATCTCTGGCATTGGGCGCTATTATTGGGACACCCTGTATGCATTATAATATGAAAGTCATTTATAAAAAATTAGCTACGTATACTATTGCACTTAACTCATTCAACTCAACTTGTTTTGGGCGAAATTTCCACAGAAAAGAATACGGATATTTGACTTTTCAAATATGGTGTTCTGTAAATAATACAGAACTGGCACTAAACTCTAGTAGCAGCGTATGTATCGTGTCGTTTGTCAAACAAAGACTGAGGATTTTGTCGTCTGCGCATCTATTACATATCGTTTCAAAAAGTATGCGCATGCGCAGTAACTTGTTATGTGTGAGAAATCCATTATATTTTTATAGGGGAGTATGATATATCTTAAAATATATGTATTTAGTTTAATTTAATATGGGGTATACTGAATTTAGAAACACACATACGGATACACATTTATTCAGCTACAGTTGCTGGTGATAATACGTTGTCACGTGACTTGTACGTGGTTATGTTTAACTATAATTGTACCAAAAGAAAACTTTGTAGTTTGTTTGAAAATATAAAAGACATAGAAACAAAACAATACTTCATCCTTATTGCCCCACTAGCATAGAAGAAGGTTATTAGCCCATCATGCATTACACAAAAACACATAGCAGGGAAGGTGTCTATTTAAGATTGTACAATAAAAAGCTGTAGCACTCAAGTACTGTAGATTATAAACTCAACATGCATTACACAAAAAGCATGGAAAGTTTATAGTTAAGTTTGAAAAACAACAAAAGCTGTAATAATGAAAGGGTAATACATAAATCCCTCTGGGGTTTCAGGACTCAATAAAAAAGCAACCAAGACAGACACAGCAGAAAGAAACATACCATTCGATGCTCAAACACACCAAGTTTTGTAGTAAAGAGCGCAGCATGGTGTGACGTAGTTGTATCTTTTCTGCGCTAGGAGCAGCATTGTCGCAATTATGTCGTTTACAAGTGAACAGAAAGCGTTTTATGTGTTAGAATTTGACAAAAATTAGTAAAAAGTGACGGTTCAATGAATTTTTCGTGCAAAGTACCACAAAGGGGCACCTACAGACAAAACAATTCGTGAGTGTGTAAAGCATGAATTGGACACAGGCCCCAAAGTTGGAGCGCCAATTCTGCAATCGCCCACACTCGACACGCAACGAGCGTGTTGTCACCAGAAAAAAACTTAGACAGACTTACAAACAAAAACAAATTGCAGATAAAAAAAAATATTACTAACCGTGGTTGCCAGTAAAGCTGGACAACCACGGCCATACCGTGTTTATGACTGGCTTGGCTGTCTAAGGCCTCGGCTAGCAACACAGTCCGCGTGGGCCGTGGGTCAAAGGACCAAGCGTGCTTAACACAAACCAGTGATAAACACAGAAAAGAAATAAAATAGAAATTCAGCACAAATAGAAAAAAAAGGGCGCCAGAATGTTTTTGTTAACACCGGCGAACATACAAACGCGCAACTACTAACCTCGAAAAGAAACTATTAACCAGTATGTACAAAACCAAATAACAGTGTCTTCAAATGTGTAAGATGGTAAGGCAACATAGGTTCACTGAGTAACACAAAATCCAATAGGTTCACCTGTATGATGTATTTATTTTGAGCAGATATTTGCACACACACAAAACTTCATGGATGCTTTGAGCTGGCACCAAACGGCATTCATGATGAGAAGAATACAAAAGTAACTGCAACTGTAATTTCACAATAAGTTCGTCTCGCAAATTGTAACTGAGGTACTGGTCACGGCGTGATAATAAACAGACGATGGCATCACAAGCTCGGTTGACGAGCCATAATAAGTTAGCAACTACCTGGTTTCATGGTCGTAGCTGTCCCAGTTGCATACATACTCCGCAACAGAAGACGCCGCTAGCCGAGATGATTGATGTCCCGGTAGATCACGACGTAGCATGATAACAGACCATAGTGACTTCGGCCCCAATACGTCCAGATACTTTCCTCCACTAAAAAGGTGAAACCAATTGTTTAATAACTTGTCCACATAAGCATTCACATAACGGCTCATATTCAGTTTATTCGGTGACTTTCAAAATCTACCTGTCGGCCCCGGTAGCCTAGTGGTTAGTCCCGTGGCATTGCACGCCGGAGGTCAGTAGAGGGAAAAGTGGCGTTCCGAAGGCCTCTGAAGGATAGAATCCCTCTCAAGGCTGATGACGTCATATTTCAGATTTTTTCTAAATCTTTTTTTTCCCTTAAAAATAAACGTACAAATTTGTTAAAAAGACATATGCGCATTGGGCGATGCTCATTAGTCCAATGCAAACATAAAAAACACAAATTTCCGAAAATCAAACATTTTTAATAAAAACAATAAATTTGACCTCAAAAAGGCTGACTCGGAGATGTCATTATCCTGAGAGAGTAAGGAACTACTATTGCGAGTGACGTCACATCGTGTCTAACTCTCTTTTCCTCTGGTGTAGAAAAAAATTTTCAAAAATTTTTCGATGTCAAATTTTTGCTCTGCTTTCCTCTGGTGGAGAAAAAAATGTTGGAAAATTTTTTCAAAAATTTTCCGAGTGCCCTCTGGTGGAGAAAAAATGTTTTTGAAAAATTTTTCGGTGTTTTTCTGGCGTGATCATCGGAGCTCTGTTTAAGTATGGTTAGGAAAAATTTATGATTTTTTCAAAATTTGTTTCCAAGTTTTTTTTTCGAAAATATTTTTTTCTTAATTTTTCCGACATATTTTNTGTCTAACTCTCTTTTCCTCTGGTGTAGAAAAAATTTTCAAAAATTTTTCGATGTCAAATTTTTGCTCTGCTTTCCTCTGGTGGAGAAAAAATGTTGGAAAAATTTTTCAAAAATTTTCCGAGTGCTGCTGCCCTCTGGTGGAGAAAAAATGTTTTTGAAAAATTTTTCGGTGTTTTTCTGGCGTGATCATCGGAGCTCTGTTCAAGTATGGTTGGGAAAAATTTATGATTTTTTCAAAATTTGTTTCCAAGTTTTTTTTTTCGAAAATATTTTTTTCTTAATTTTTCCGATATTTTTTCCATCATCGGAGCTCTGTTCAACAATGGTTGGGAACAATTTTGATATTATTTTTTCGGCGCTAAAAAAATGTTTTGTTTTGATATTTTCTTTTGGGGGCCAAAACATTATGTTTTTCAATAGCACTAATGTTGATATATATTCTTTGGGGGCCAGAACATTCTGTTTTTGAATAGCACTTATTTTGATATATATTCT
>KZ870238.1:38771-50459 GCA_003456935.1 Machilis hrabei | reverse complement strand
TTTGATGGTCTATCCTTATTAATGAATAAAGGATAAAAAGTTCATATCAATAAATTTAATTAGTTCGGTATAATCCACATTAATGGCATAATATACAATTTTATATATCTACTTAGAAGCTACGAAAAATGTATTTTTAATTTGTTTGTGAGTTAACAACTGTAAAATCACGTTATGTTGCACTTAAACACTCGTATAACAGTATGGCACGCTAAATTGGTTTGAGTGTGTTTCTGAAGCTAAATGAATCTGTTAAAAAATGTAATGGCATTGGCTCGCCTAATTCCACTAGTTATAGTTTTCGGTAATTCCATATCCAGAGATTTCTACTAAAAGTCTGTGACATTTNGTTTTACTAATTTTATCTCGTGCATTTTCCCCCTTTCTTGAAGTAAAATTTCTAAATATTTTATGGTGCTCTATTACACAATAAATACGACCGATATTTTGGCAGACAAAAGCCATTCATGAAGACAAAGACCTACTTAGATGCAGCACCTGTTTCTCTCTCACGTCTCGAGGAAGTCAGCAGCAATACAGCCTTTTAGAATCATTGGAGCGTCAACTAATCAGTCCACATTGAATGCGAATCTTCGTTAGAAGAACACGTATTCAGTCAATGATAAAACTCTCAAGCTTGGTAAAAAGCCATATAAGTAGCCTCCCTAAAACTGATTCAAAATATAAATACATCTATGAACGATACTACAAAAGCGTCAGTAAGCGAGTTAGATATTACGAAGAAGCTGTTGTCATCAATTTTACTTGGTGGATGTAATTCCAAGCTCTGAAGGCAAATGCTGTAAATAATGTGACTGAAATGCCAGCTCTACAATGCCTTAAACATGACTGTTCATCCAGCCATTCAATTCCTTGTATTCAACAAAAGGACTGTCTATATAAGCTGTGGTATACCAAAGACAGCTCTAGACGTGAATTGTTATCTAAATACAAGAATTAGTGCTAATCAAGATTTACAGGGTTTGTCTTTCTTTATATGTATTTTTTATATTACGTCAAAAAGAGTCAATATTCAAGATTTCATGATAACGCGATTGGCTCGTAAATGTATTGATGACAGGTAAAAAGAAACAGGTCTTCGAAACAACAACTTAATTAAAGTTAAAAGTTATTTGCTGTTGTTTATTATTTTACTTTTGCAGCCCATTTCTATTCTTTAGCTTACAAAAGACAGCCCTTTAATTGCTTACAAATTAAAGTTTCTTCCTCACACCCAAACTGTCCCACTGGACACTGGTCGTCAGCTGCAAAGTTAGGTCACAAGCAGTGGGTTCGCTTCAAACTTCCTCTATTCTTCACAAAAGTTTTCTAACTCCACTCTTTTACTTGTGTCAAAAAATTGTTGCTGTTCCTAGTGTTGTAGGAGAGACGTTTTATGTCTCGTAATTACGTATTTTTGGGAATCACATTTATTGATCCATTGCATGTTTAATTATCATATAATGGCTTTCAAGCTGCCAACGAAAGTCACAGTAACCTTCAAGTTGTAATATCAGCACCAAAGCAAGTTAAAGAATTTAGTCTCTATACAGTTTTGGCGCCTCCTTGAGCTGAGTCTCCTCAGCATGTATTGCGCACATCCAGGTGTCCTTGTTAATAAATAGGGGGTGAGAGGCAGAAGTGGACGCTTCGAGAATAGTCTGTTTAGTTAACGGGTTCATCTATTGATGGACAATTTTGTGAGTAACGGCCATTGGATCACTGCACGACTTTGCCTCGGATGTGTATGGTATCGGGTAATTAACCATTAATTTATTTTATTCAGAAAATAGTAATACTTAAGTTATGTATGAGGTCTGATTCCATTACTGAGGGTATTGATGAGTTCTTTCAACCAGTGGTACATTTCATTCCGACTTATTGACTCTGACTTTCCTGGCAGTTTGTGGTTGAATTTAAAGTAATTATTGGTTCAAGACGATAACTCAAAATACTGGTTACGTTAGTAGTCCGGTCTTCTTTGAGTGTCCCTCCCAATTCTCTGTAAAAGAGCGTGGGTTTTGTCTGAAAACATTCTTACTTATATACTCATGTTACGCAACCTTGGCTTTTCTATTGAATCACCCACCTATTGTTGCTACATTTATGCTGCTAATGCAGACTGCTAACCATAATAACTGAGCAAGGTTCAGTTTCAAGGCTCGTGACGTAACTGTCCGAGTTGTAGGAGTGTGTGACCTGTAGGTAATGAGCCTGAATGTCCAGTGAAGCGTAAATAAACAAACATATAATTGTTTAGATTTAATTGACTAAGAGACACCATAGTGTGCTACCTGTCTTAAACTTATAATTTGTTGAGCTGAATATTTAACGTAGTTTTGCTAATGTCTTGAGCGTCATATAGAGTAACAGTTTTCTCATTCCGTCTCATAAAACTGTATGTTCTGTTTTATTAAGGTTGTTTTGGACTCAGAACTAGGTTGGTCCAGGTCATACCAATTGGAGTGATTCAAAGAATCACTGACTGCTCTATCTGCATCATTGAACTTAAATAACTTAAGTACTGAGTTAATACCTTGTAGTGTTTTACAGGCCGTGGCCCCGAGAATAAGAGTTTTGTTATGTGCTCATCAAGCCTAAAGTAGTTCAATGAACAAACGGCATTTTTTAGAACACTACAGAGTCCACGCCATGCCGCATTGCCACAGTCATCATAGCCAGAGTGGGAGCTACACGCTACTAGGCAGGTATCTCTAATTCGATTGCTCATCAGGTACATAGAACGCAAAACGGAATCTTCAACGTAGTTGATATTGATGTTAACGATTCTCAGGCTTACAGCTTTGCTGTATTAAAAATGTAAGAATTCTGGTTTGACTGTCAATTTCAGTTTTCATTATTTTGAAAAGTGGGCCTGAGCACGAAGGATGAGCGTACATACAACATTTGAAAGTGTTTTTGATGACAAACTTACATTTTACCTGAATATTTGGAAACAAATTTTGTGACGATAATTTGTGGTAGCTCATCCAGAAATTTGATACCCTATTTCGTTGAAGTGTATGCAAGGACAATATAATCTATAGGAAATATCGACCTATTTTTTACTGCAGGCTACAGGATGCTGTAACACTTTTTGTTAATACAAAGCAGTAATTTATTATAAATTGACATCACNCACATCTTGGAAAAAACGTAACTAACTAGATACCAAAACAATCATCACCCACATATATAGAACGTGTTAACATACTAAAGGTTTATCCCAGCACAGGCCACTTGTTACAACTTGTACGCAAGGTAAGGTATCATTCATCCAAAAAATGGAAAAACGCACACATTCAAATATTAAAACAAATGTTGGACTTTGACAGAAAAAAGGCTACTAGAGCATCACATAAAACAAGTATTATAGCATTTATTAAATTGTTAACCAATAAATCATGAAGATTAGCAATGAGTTTGCCTTGTGGAATGAAGTTTCATTGTATTTACCTTCCCTTTATTGACTCACATCAATTTCAAGATCCTCAAAAAAGTATTAATACATTGCAGTAAAAGAATAGGTCTTATTTTAATGAAAAGCTGAAGAAAAAACTCCAAATTGAACTGTGGACACAAATGTAAAAACAAAACCATATTCAAAGTATATCAGAACAAGAAAGAATAGAAACAAAATGATGCAGGAGTATGTTTTATATGGTTATTACATCAGAGTTATCAAAGAACATTGAACGGATACATGAAAACTCCCATTGATGTATTGCGCTCTAATATTTCAAACAAAAATATTAATGAAATTCAGCGTATGCATAAATCTACTATACTTGTTACATCCAATGGTTTGTAGAATTGTTTTCAACACTTAGGCTCAGTCACGTAGTCATCTTTATTTCAAAAGAGCCCTGTTTTCGTAACGAAAGACTAGCAGATTCAAATTTTCCACGGATAAGCAGCTCCTCTTTGGAGTCATAATGTTCCCACGTGTAGAAAATTATCTATATGACGTTGCTGAGGTCACAGCCGGTACGGACAGGTATTTTCTTTGCTAGATTGGCGAGAAGGAGGCACTTTCTCTCTTGAGCAGCCCACCACTCCAGTGGTGACTCGCTGTACCCTATAGAGACATCTGTTTTGTACCTGGAAATCTGCACTTGCTTACAGAATTTTCACACCCAACTAGGTTTCCGCGGCATGATGGTGACAAATAAAGTGACTAGCGTAGTGCACTAGTCTTACACCAAGACTAACCTATACATACGAGGATCAGAGAGTATGCAGCTTTTTCCGAGTACCGATAGATGGCAGGATATAGCTCGTGCTGCTGTCTGGCGATTTGGTTGGGGTGGTTATAAGCGTGGTGGATAAGAACTATAGGTTAATCAGACTGCATCTGTTGTAAATGTGATGTCACGAGCTTACGAACATTGAACGCTGCACCTAACAGTAATTAGGTACACAATAAGATGATTATATCAGCTGTATGCCTATACATGATATTCGTTGTTTTTTGTTTAATGATAATTATTAACGTAATTATAATCTAGGCTGCAATGATTTATTTACAAGAGACACGGCATTTACGTAGTCACCATCGATGTTGGTATTTCTTTCTTCTTTCCTTGCTTCCTCGAGAATCATGATGTATTACAGGATGCCAGTTTCGTTTAATGGTGCCAGTACATAGTGTTTCGTCCAGGCCGTCAGACAGCGTTAGTGTCGAACACGTTCGCAGATTATAACGGCAAATGCGTGAAGTATAAAATCGTCGTATCTATAGGTTTTTCTTGCTTAGCCTCTACAGAGACGTTGCTGTTTATAGATACAAACGTCAATGCAGCAAGACAACACATAGGCTGATTCCAGCCCGTGTAAGTGATCGGTTGGAAATAAGGGAGTGCATTGCCACTTGCTCCCGATTCGCGGCGCAGTTGTACTTTGAACGGTACTCGTCATTTCTATCAGTACATCTAAAGCTTTACCCCACAATCAACTTTAGTCTTTGGCGGGGGGTGCAGCGCACCAATTCTCATACGATTCCTTTCCCGAATTACCCGACGAAAAATCATGTAGTGGAGAGACCACATATTTGGAATACGAGTATATTATGATATAAACAATGCATATGAAACGATTATTTTGTAGTTTATAAACTAATACATATATCAATACTTTGTCGATCTTGTATTAATCTGAAACGCGTATAGCGTCTATACAGGAGGGTAGTTCAGCGGATAAAGATGCAACTCGCTTAGCTTGAGGTTTAAAGGTCACCTGGTGACCGAGGCGAGGTGGTTGCACTTTCATCGTGGACAGGCAAGAGCGCACATTGAGAACAAAATGGATGAATCTGAATATCAGATTTTATTATATTAAAGCAACTATATTACAAAAACCATCGTCAGTAAAAATACCGATGATGATGATGATATGGTGTTTTACGTCCCGTCGACACACAATGGGTCATTAGGGACGATGAAACAATGCTTAATGTGATTAATGAAGATTAACTTAACTCTATGAACAACACACACATATAAGACAGCACAAACCTCCATGCCTTATGTGGGATTCGAACCCGCAACCTCTCGTTCCAGGGCGCGCTGTGCTAACCAGTATCCCAAGTAGGTCGGCTAAAAAATACCGATTAACGGGCCAGAGAAATACTTTCAAGTTAAAGAATACATGGCCTAAAACTAAACATATAAATAATAATAATAATATACACACATTTTGACATTACCTTCTTAAGTCCGACGAGCGACAGTTAGCCACCGACTTTAAAGTTAACACAACATAAAAATAACGCAATGCAATTTGGCACACAGAGTTTGGTAATAGTCGACTCGAACGTTGCAGGAACAGAGCTTAGCGCGAGGCCGCGCCTATTGTATACATAGGCCTATAGACTGCCGGCTGGTATTTCCGGCCAGCTGCGTGCGTCACAGCACATCTGCGTCGTACATTTTTTCTGAGTATTAACGTCTTGCTACATTTATACATGGCATTTCCCAACTGATAGTGTACACGTGTTTGAGTTGGAAACACAGNATATAATACAAGCTTGCCTCAGTTTTATGTCTATAAACTTAGTCATTAAAATCACAAAGAGTGTACCTTGGTTAATTTAATGCCTACTTTGTCAAGGAGTGGTTGACAATGATGTTCAGTCAATCACAGAAAGACCGAGGTCTCCTGGATTGCATAGATATAACAGCCTTTTTGCCTGGACATTAATGTATATTTATTGCCTCTTGCCGAGCTTGGTAAGGCGAGGCTTGACAAACATATGGATACCATATTATATTAATGTAGCCTATCAGAGTAAGAGAGGCTAGGTAGATACAAACGAACGTCATGTAAACACGTGAATAAATAATACAAACTTACTTTGAAATAAGAAATATGAAATTTAATTAAATTACAAGAATATTTTAAATAATAAATATGAAATTAAATTATAACAAATAATATTTGAAGCAATAATTTGTAGGTTGCCATGTCGGCGATCCGTTACAATGCCCTTCAAAAACGGAAACGTAGTCCCTACGCGCTTAAAAGCAGGTAGTAAATAGACAACATGAGCAAATATTGCAAATAAAAAAAAAATAACAGAACAAAAATTAGAAAAGTTTCAAAAAAGTTTTATAGTTAGTATTTATTTTCCTTATTTATCAAGCTTATAAGAGATGTCTTCATAATATTTGATAGCATCAGTAAACATTAAGTTCAATTTCAATATAGATCATCAGGGAATATCGGTGGTTAAGTATAAGGGTGTAATTGGTTGATATATTGTCAAACCATTACATTATATAAGGTAATGTGAGGTGTAGTTGGAGATACGCGACGTCCTTAAGTCTGCTTAACAAAATGTTTTTCAATTTTCCTTAAAGGGTTTACAAAGTCGTGTCCTTAGCTTTAATAAGCACTTGTATATCTCTTTCATACCATTCCCTTACGGTCTAGTTAAAGACGCTGCAGAGGGCAGTCATACTTTATTCATATTGGACACGATTGTAATTGACTCAGTTAAATATTCTTTAGTGCTATTGCCTGTAGGCAACCATGGACATTTTGTATCCTTCCAAACCTGGAGGTTGAAAAAGGTTCAAGGTATGTGGTCAAAATGTTGTTAGTCATAACAACAATATTTAGTGTTAGCTTGTGGGAGCACTGAGTGCGCCGAACAAAGTAGATTCATTATGAAATTACCAGGGTGATTTTTCTCTTTGTTCGATTCAGTTTTGACGTAAAATGTTAACCTAACTTTTAGTTAAACAATGTCAATACAGTCAAAGTGACTTTGGATATGATCTTTGGTTTAAAAATTTAAGATTCATCAATAAAGCTTGATAAGTAAGATGAAAATATTTTCATTATTTCAAGATTGAATTAAATATTATTAATAGTCTTAAAATATTGATGTTGGATTATAAATTTAAAATCAGATATGTTTTTCTAAAGATATACTATAAACATGAACAGATTGATAAGGTCAAATGTAATACTATAAACATATCTTTCTCTGGTATTTCGGTATTAGACGGATGGTATAGTGTAACATCGACATAGGTCTTTTATAACACATATTCAGATTCTTCATTTTTTTCAAATTTTTACTTAATTCTAGTGATATCTTACATACTAAACGCGTTGGAGGTTCCCGTGCGTCCCGAACATCTGGTAAAGTATGTTGGCAGGGTTTGAGGTGTTTCCTGTTGCAACTTTTGCCGGTGCGATTGGCTTGGCATCCGGCGTTCAGTTTGCACTAACAAGGTCCCATCCATAAGCGTTGTACAGGCATTGTTCCCCACTCGAGACGTGGTGTGACATCAGAGTATATGGAATGGATTTAAAAGGTTATTAGTTTACAATTACAAGAAAATATTCATATATCTATAATACAATATTATATACTAACATTCTTTTCATGCCTTTAAAATATTTATAAAAGACTGTACATCTGTACTGTTGTCTAAATCTCATTTAAAGCATTAGATCGTTCAAATGAATATAAACGGGAAGTATAGAAGGATTGCATTTTTAGTTGATAGGATGTTTTGGCAGCCTGCAATAGTTAAACAGGAAGCGTGCCGTAAAGCAAGGCCACGCCTGTGTTTGGGGAGAAAATAAAAGGGTAGCTTACATGGTTGCAAAGCATCCTCAAAAGTCGATTATTAGAGGTTTAAGGTAAGTAATTTATATTTCAAGGATTATATACATACTTTATTTAATTTCTGATTAGATGTCATAGATCCATTTACTATGTTATTAAGTAATTGATCAGAATCTTTAGTTTACAATAGGGCAAAAGGCAAAAGTAAAGAATAGTTTACCAGTACTCATATTTACACAAAGCGAGGTAAATAAACACAAGTAGTTACATTTGATTATAGACAGATATAAAGGCTTCAAAGTGACTAATTTTGAGCTTTGAGGCATCAATTTATAAATGATTTTATTCCCGAATACGACGAGGGAAACAAAAGGACAAAGAAAAGTAAGTATGTTTCAACAGATATATAATATCATGACATAAAATGATGTCGAGTAGGTACCGTGTATTTTAGGATATTATTGCTTAAAGATTTAATGCTAAGTTTGAAACGATATTGAAAGATTAAATTTGAACTACTAATGTTGGTTTTTTGAAGGTATGGTGAGGCCTTAAAAATGTTTTACCTTACTTTGAATATTTATTCTATCTAATAGTCAAATGGTATTATAAGGACTGGAGCCTTAGCAATCAAAGGACACTAGGTTAATAGAGGTCATACTCTTATGCTAGACACTCTTCCATAAATATAATTTAATACATTGAACAGGCCAAAAATGAAGTTCTTCTATATGTAATATTACAAGACAGCTTGAATGGGGTCTAAGTATCCCATAAAAATTTGTTAAAATTATCTTAAAAGAAATCCCTGAGTCTTAAAAGTGGATTTGTATTCAAGTGTCGAATGTGTAACATACATTTACTATCTAAAATGCTTATGTTCTAAAAAGGTTCACACATTTTAAAGTTATATTAACATATACGTACATGTTTTAATAATATCCATAATGGATCTTAGATAAATAGTCAAAGAGCTGTATGGGGTCAAGTAGTTGGAGTTAAATATTATACGGAATAGTGAATATCCTTACAATAAATGTTATGATGATGGTTCCGGGATAGAGTGGAGATTCTCTCACANGATAAGGCTTCAGCATGGGTTGAAATGTTTTACAAGTTCAGCCCTTACTAAACATTTTTGCCCGATACGGGAGAAATGATAACATAACAATCAACGGTTATAAGTTGACAATTAATGCCGATGGAAATACCACTGGGAGAAAAGTGGTATACCGAATTGTGAAAGGAGTTTCCTGAAGTTTAAGTAAGAAAGGGGGCGAGAATTTGAGGAAGATGTGAAGGGTATTATATTTTGAAAATATATGACTTCTTGAAGTACAACTTCAAGCTAGGTTACATGTATAATGTGTTGACACCAGTCCTATCATGTAAGTCATCTTTACGAAGACCCATGTTAGAAGATTATTCTGGAATCGAACCCTTATTCTTATACAGAATAAGAGGACACAACCCTGAATCGATCCGTTAAACGGGTCCAAGCTGCAGTTCAAGAGTGGGATATGGTGTCTGAGATATTTCAAATTCAAAACGAGACGGTGTAGTTAACTCTGTCCTGTCAAATATGAATGACAGATTAGTTGACAGTGTTGTAAGAGGATGACAATCATGTTCAGCTTCTAGAAGCCGTACTTTCAATATTAATAGGGCTAATAGGAAAACAACATAAGAAAACAATGGAATTTTCTTTATCATCATGACATATTAGTTGTTTTTAGCCGTACAAAATTTTATAAATCATTATTGAATTGATATTTTCTTCCAATTTTCTTATATTTGCTGAACGACTGAAAAGTAACATTAAATATTAACGCCTGGTTTAAGGCATATAAATGGATACCTTAAAATGAGTAGTCATGTTTAGGGTTTGTGGTTCAACAAATAAGAGAATTGAAAGAATTTCTACATTTGGTTTTTAGCAGTTAAACACATTTTTTTGCCATCTTGCAATATGTCTATCTATTCTGGTAAATATATGGTTTGAAAATAACGAAAACATTGTTTATTTGTATAGGTGGGAAAACTCATTGTTAAATAATAAGTATAACAACTTAAGGAAGCAACCTTTTTATACAGGGTGTTTGGAAATTGCACCGAGAAATTTTGAGAGGTGGTCGGGAACCCCTAACNGATTCGAAAATGTATAACGAACATGGGGTGTAAACGGCACCGTTTTCGACTAAATTGCACTTAAACAATTGCACAAGTTAACCAATCAACGGTGGTTGCGAGAAACATTGAAAGCCGTCCACTATACCATGTTGCCAATTTACCTGCCCGTTTTAGCTGGCCTGGTAGCAGCTAGCTCGAGAGTCACTGACATTTCCCATTTTGTTGCCTTCGTAACGCTGATTACTCATAGCTCATGTGTTAGCGTGAAATCTTCCGTCCAAGAAATCTGCTATCGAGCCTCTGCTACGCTGTTTTTTTCTTTATGGTGTGTGTACAATTTATTCTTATTTATTATTAACGCTAGTTGTCCAATGTGCTACGTAACACTTGTCACAAGATGAACACATAATGAACTGATAATCGTGAGACTTGTGTCAGTCTCGTCGTAATGAATGGATTTTTGGCGAAAATGATTTCTTTGAGTACGTGATATTGTTGGCCCTGAAAAGGTACCCTCAGCATAAGTCTCCGAAATTACAGGAGTTGTCCGGGACGTTGCACCGGCCGCAATAAAGTGCTTAACAAACTGTTCTTTTTTTGTTTAACAATCATGAATTAAATATTTCTTATTTGAATTTGATAACGCAATACTAATTAAATGTCAAAGAAAAAAGTGTTACTAAAAGTACTGCGACGCAATATTTGAACCAATGAACACTTAGCCGTAAGATTGGTGTGCTGTCGCTATAACTGCTTCGGCCACTGTTTGATTTAAATATTAGAATGCTCGTGTTGTTGAAAAGTCATTTCAAAGTTTTCAATATTAGTTTCTATTTCTACCACTAGAGCAGCGATAACATCGTGTGCATTCTTTGCCTCTTCCGTGGGCAGCTTTGCATGCGGGACATGCATTTTGTTTACGGGTTGGCGGATGGAATCGTAGAAGATGCATGGCATCTCTACTAACAGCGTTACCCTAACAAACAGTGTCTAATACCCTCTTAATTTACAGCGATCTATTGCTGTTTGGGATAGAATGGGCCACTGTCCAGGAACACAATCGACGTTGGGGTGGCTCGTTGGCTGTCGAACGCCCAGTTTCGAAGATGTGGTGCTTAACCGGTTTCAAGACCAGCCGTCGATAAGCACTTGGGCTATTGGAAGTGCAATGAGCGTAAGCAACAGTACTGTCGAGGAAGTTTTGAATGAAGAGGGACACCACCCGCTCAAACAACAGAAGGTGCTTGCATTACTCCACAGGATTTTGCTTCTCGCGTCTAGTTCTGCCAGTGGATGCATCAACTGTGCGTCGTGGAGCCCGATTTCCCTGCAGTTGTCAACGGTTCTTTGTCCTGTACAGACCAGGAATCGCTGGTCTCTTCCCGGAAATTATCTAAATGTATCAGGGATGGCGAAAATCCCGAAATGTGAGCAGTATTTACTAGTATACTGGTTTTGACTTTTGTATATTTTATTTC
>KZ870237.1:7917-18383 GCA_003456935.1 Machilis hrabei | reverse complement strand
ATTTAATATCGGGTTAGGATATAGGGTGAAGGGTACAAGCTCACTATGACTCCTTTAGCAATATAATCAATTAATAATTAGAATAATTAAAAAGCAATTAAAAAGAGACATGTCATCCCATTCGTGACAGTTTAATGTACCAAATTCAGGCTATCGCGCCATTCGCGCAACTGCGCACACAGTGGCTTTAGTAATTGCATTCTACGACCATAGGTGTACTACATTTTCCATAATTTTTAATAGCATCAGTGTGCAGAATCTGCCAGAATTTACGTGTGAGAGAGCTTTTGCTTCCGAGCACGTACACATTTTTTTTCCATAGAAAAGTATATTCTCAAATTGAAAACTCACATAATTTCATTCGTATGGAATTTCTAAAGTTGAAATATGTATTGGTGCTTCAATCTAAATTTTGTAGTAGGGAGCACACGGTACTTACAGGTGAAAATATGGTTAATGTACATAATATTTACCCCAATTTAAAATTCCAGACCCTGGGCGTAAGGTACAAGTGCTGGAGAATTGTCATACTTTGTAAACGCTTTGAGTCTCCTATGTTTGCCTGTTCTGATATTTGTTCGCAATCGTTTTACTTCAGTTTGTCTACTTTTACTATCTGGTTCGGTTTGTGTTTGTAATTCTTACCATAATGTATTCTGTGTTGTTGAGATTTAAGCTCATAAACCAACTAAATCCGATTCTCCTTCATTTACTGGATTTGCTTAACAGTGGCAGTCTATTTATTTATCATACTCTCTTAATCGTTACATCTTTTACGTCCACATTTCAAATTATTATATGTACCCGCTTTCTTTCTAACTCCTTTTAAACGTCTAGGTTACCAAGGTGAATTTAGCGCAATGATTACCCCATTTTTGGGACATAGTTTCCAATAACAGTCATGTCATAGCTTAGCACTGAGGTTTTTTGTTTGTGACACGTTGTCTCCTGCCATTGAAACTGTCTTTGACAGTTGGCGTATACACGTACAATATCAGAGGTGTACAAAACTTGAATGAATGGATAGCGGCACTTTGGAATCAGCTGAGTCAGAGGATTACGTCAAGAGCAACAGGTCAGTGGAGAAAAGCGTTGCTGCCGTTGGTTCTGACAGTGTACAAATCGAACCTCATCACTGCTTCTTCAGGAAAAGAAAGAAATCTACAAACCTTATGTCATGAATAAGTTTATGCGCGGTATTATTTATTCTACCTTGCAATCACAAACTTCACATGTTGTTAAAAAAAGTGCAGTTTAATGCAGTAGTAGGTATGCTAGCAGAATGTAAACCACTTCAGAAATACTACCTTATACTTTGTCACTGTTAAAATTGCTAATACCTTTGTTTATTTAGTTTCACTCTACAAAAACTGTGGCACTGTGAATGCAAATCCTACAAAGTATATATAAACTCTGACATTTGGTTAGCCCAGAGTCATGTCCTGAGTGGAGCACCGGTAACTTACCTTATGCTGTTCTAACAAAAGTTGTGGGCTCCCTTCTCACCTCGGAATAGGTGATTTATNGTGAGCGTTCATCACCTATATTCACCCTTCATAGCTATAAGCAGTTTGGGGTTATCACTACAATTGTCTTAAACTAAGAGCTCGAAAAATACTTCAAAATAGATTTGTAAAATGCTAGATTAATTCTAAAGACGTTTGAAGTTCAAGTCTTAGCTCGTAATGCATCAAGGTAATGTCAATGATCGTAAGACATGTGGCCCATTTAAAAGAGTTACGGAAGTCGTTCACAAATAGTATCACTGTTTCACACTCAGTAACATTTATTATGGATCACAGGTGACAATAAAGCATTCTTTCCATCAAAACAGGTGTTGAAAGTGTTGACCGTTGACCGCAAGACAGCGTTGCGCACGTGAAATCACATTCTGGGAAACTCGAAAAAGATCAGCAGGGGAAATGACATTGATTTCAGCAATGATGATTGCTTGAAGGTGTTCCAGTGACCGAGGATTGTTCCTGTAGGCCTTAGCGTTCAAATTGCCCCACAGATTAAAGTCACAGGATGAAAAGTTGTGGTGTATTCTGCGTTCCTGCACCTCCAGAGCGTGGATCACAGTAGTTTATAGGACTGTCGATCACCGCCGATCTGTCTGGTCTAGTCATTAGCATACCGAGCTTTATGGTAGATCGGGGGTTGAAGATTCTAATCCCGCATAAGGCATGAATGTTTGTGACGTCCATTCATCTTCATTAATCACAATAAGCATCTTTCATTGTCCTGAAATGGCCCATCTATTGTCGGAAGGACGTTAAACACCACATATGATCTTTACCTAGACCGTCAAAAACTTACTCTAGTGCATAAATGGTTTTCGATTTGCACTGAACGATGTATTTGCGTAACATATTTTACTGATCCACATGGACTTGCAAAATTGTTCAACGCTTTGACATATTTTAGTTCAGGCCAAGAATTTTACCGAGAAAGAGTTTTTACACATCATACCGAGTGATGTTGATGGAATAGAATTCTCTCTAGGACCAAATTATCCGAGATAATCTCTAGTAATTTTTGATAAAACCAGCACTTAAACGTAGAACCTTTTATTACATTACACACAAAAACTACCTAATAAGTCACCAAACACATGTTTATCCTTGTAGACTAAATTTAAAACTTTGGACGTCTATGTATTCTGCGTTTCATAGATATCTACTGGCCATTTCTTATTATATTCATAACTGTGATAGAACATTTATAAATGAACCATCCAGCCTAAGATGAGAAATGAACCCACAACGTCTTCATATACTGTATATATCCCGCAACTACAATTACTTTTTTATTTATAATATCTACATATGATAACAGCTGAAGAACTGTTTGTTTTAGACGAGCTATTAATAAAAAATAAGCAGCATTTAGTGGAAACTTTCTTCCTGAATGATAGGGTATATTAAAAAAAAGTGGTATACTGAATCAGTATGTCTGTATTACATGTATAAAAGCACAGATTGTTATTTTCATTACTAATCCATGCCCAATAACAGTTCTATTATAAAATTATTAATCTGAATATGTAAAACACTGATAATAAATACGCACAACTAGTTAAAATATCCTATTCTAACAAAATATATTTACGTGGAGTTTTTTCACCCGTCAGATTGGTAAAACTCTCGATCCTGCTGGACAGGGTGGGAAGCCGACCTTCCTGGATGAAGGCCCTGCGATAGACGTGCTCTTTGGAAGGGGCGTAGAGGTAAAAACGGCGTAGGGTAAATCATTTGAAACTTCATGATTTGGTCGGGTAGAATCAAACAGTTTTGCCTTAAGACACTGCCCGCCCAGCATTAGACGCTGCATCAGTGAACACGAGAAAAAGACTCAATGTACGTTTTGAATCTCTGTTACTATAAACACACCGCTCAGAATTGTAATTACTATTTAATTTCTTTAACTGAAAGTACATATACTCGTATATTTCAAATCAATTAATATTAATATTCGCCAGGGTGTTCACTGGTCACCTGCCCTTAACAGCCAGCCGCTACTGCTCGGTGGTACAGTGAACGCCGCTGATGTGCAGGTCTTCTCCNTGTAGACGTAGTGCGTCGGCTTCAGTCTTGAAGAACACACGTACATACGATATGTAGGGTCCTGTGGATTTGGAGATGACTCTCAGGCAACGAATATAGCTGAAGTGCTGCGTTGAGAGTGCTGCTTTGATAGCAGTCATTTCTGTATTAAAGCCAACATTGGTGACAACGGTAGTGCATTCTTTAGGTGTTTTGTTCGGCTTTGGAATAATGTTGGCTTTAATTTTGGCTGATTTGCTGGTTAACGGCTGCCTTTCTTTAGGTGGCTCGTTTGAAATCTCCATGGATAGCTCTGCATATGGCTCTTTCGGAGGCTTAGTAGTCTGAGTAATCGAATCTTGTGTGCATAATGGCACAGTCGTGCTT
Source organism: Machilis hrabei (assembly GCA_003456935.1). Lineage (NCBI taxonomy): Eukaryota > Metazoa > Arthropoda > Insecta > Archaeognatha > Machilidae > Machilis > Machilis hrabei. Next base: position 14,451 of record KZ870237.1, on the reverse strand, counting down.
TGAGACTCACAGGCTGGCACAGACTGAGACTCAGTCCGAGCAGTGGCATTACACAGATACATGCCACTTTTAGTAACTTGCTGAACTAGAGAGATAGCGTTGACCATGGCGTTCTCCACAACCTGTATCACATGGAGCACTGTTCTTTTGTTATCCAGGTAACCCCTATGAAGTAGGGTTAGAAAATCATGTTCAGTCAGTACAACGAAGGGCAGCTAGATTCGTTTTGGGCCAATGGGATAGGATGGATAGTGTAACCGAGATGTTAGATCAGTTAGGTTGGGAACCTTGCAATGAATATCGTCGATCGTGTAGAATTAGGAGATTAGAACAGTTAACCAGTTCTCATTCTCGGGTAAATGTGGTTGAGGTTATACAACCTGCAACTTACATAGCTAGGCGCGACCATGTGGATAAAATAAAGGAAATCAGATGCAAGACTAACGTGTACTTTTGGTCCTTTTTTCCTAGAACGATTCAAGATTGGAATCACGTAAACATGGATTCGTAACATATGCTACTGTCGTACCCCCTGCCAAATACCATTATGGTGATTGCGGGGTAAGATGTAGATGTAACGTTAATCGCCAGCAGCACCACAAAGTTTCCGTATCTGATGTAGGGTCCAGTAACGGTGTCAAAGTTGTCGCCAGTGTTCAACTCGTAGACCTCGCTGAGATCAAGCGTAATCGTCTTGCTCACGTATGGAACCGCAGTAGCGTTCGTCTCCTTCCCTCCATCTATATTTCGTCTCACTCTCGTTGCTTTCCACATCTATGCGCCATGTTGGGTTGTCTTTGTTGGCCAGAGTTCAGGCCTTCATGTCATAAGTCCAGACATGTGGAAGAAGTATACACTGACGAGCAATTGAATTAGAGATACCTGCCGTGTTAGCGAAATAGCGCTGTGGTCGCCCCGGCGATTTGAATAGTACGACGTGGCACGTGACCGGAATGACGTTAGACCTTGTGCTGACCGTCTAAGTAACTGTCGAGCACAGGATGGGTAAGACACGGGATCTCAGCGCCTTTGATCGCGGCCAGATTGCCGGGGCCAGACGTATGTGGCACTCCATATCCGAAGTTGTAATGCACTAAGCTTTGCACGGGCCGCCGTGTCAAGGGTGTACCGTCAGTACGTGGATTCTGGAAAAAACGCCGCCGCCAGGGTCAACTGCCATGGCTTAGAACGTGTGGATGACGGGTCGCCGTCGGCTAGCTCGGATAGTAACATCCGATAGACGGGTCACGTTGCAGCAGATTATTCGCCAATTCAATGCTGGACAACAACGGCGTGTGAGCAGCCATACCATCCAGAACCATCTCCTCGCTATGAGGTACAGAAGCCACTGTCCCACTAGGGTACCCCTGCTCACCGTACGTCACAAGAGACAACGGTTAACCTTGGCGCAGGAACACCGTCACCGCCATTGGACCCTCGAAGATTGGAAAAAGGTCACCTGGACCGATGAGTCGAGGTACAAGTTGGTACATGCCGAGGGCAGAGTACGAGTGCATCGCACATTTGGGATGCTGTCGAGAGAGATGTGCGCGCCATCGACCTTGCTCCGACCGATCTTCGTACATTGTGGGAGGCTGTGCAGCGGTCATGGATCGGTATGGCTCCCCAACGCTGCCGGTGTCTTGTGGAGTCCATGCCACGCCACGCCACGCCGCATCGCCACCGTCATCAGAGTCAGAGGGGGGAGCTACCCACTACTAGGCACACAATGTTCACACTGTAATAAGAGTAGCATATACTTTTATTTTATACATACTTCATTTTGGTGTCCTCTATCGCCAGGAATACTCATCATTTCCGTTTTGTAGTAGAATTTCACACGTTTAATGTCATCGAATTTTTTATTTAAGCATTATCATATGGAGCGGAGTGAATAGGAACAACGGACTTGAATTAAAAAAAAAACGTTCATTTTGGGTGTAGCTATTTTAAAATTAGCTACTGATTTAGTAAAAAATTAAATTCCGCATGGCCAGAAAGTTTTTTGAGTTGAAGAAACAACTACAATTTGTTTCTTCCCCTCAAAAACTTCCTGGCCTAGCTAAACTTCATAGACGACAACGAGCTCAAACCACTGGCGGGAGCAAGGGCCAAACAGCGAAGCGTGGCAACAGCGCTTGGCTGACCCTCCCCATAACGTATACACTATCGCACACTCGAGTCTGATTAGCTATAAAAAAGGGGTAATTACTCTAAAATGGTGCCTCCTAGTCCATATGTTCATTAGACATTTTGAACTAGTTTCGTGTTCTTGACCCCGTCATTATTTATTTTTGTCACGAAGTATATCTTCATCCTGTATATACGAATTATAATACAGATGAGTGAGGTTCAGAGTGTGACTGCTTTATTTGTCTATGCACTATTGCCCCGCCAACAATATTCAAATTAATTTTGTATTTACACGAAGCACACAACTAAAAAAAAGTCACCAATCATCGAATTATTTGTCAAAATGTACTTTTCTGATTTTGTAATAAAATCATCGGTTCTATTGAATATATATTTATTTTATGTATATGTATTTATTTTATGTAAATTTCTGGGCACATATTATGCTGTTACAAAATACTTTGTCGCCAAGATACAAAGCTTAAAATGATTGTTAGCCCAATTTGACGACATGTAGCTTTGGTAACTTTTACCCTTGGACGGGAAAGTGTTGTATTTGTTGCAGCAACAAACACACAAGGCTACACGAATGAATTAGAAGACTGATATAAATCCCGCCTGCTTGAGTGAAGGATTTCACGTAGAAAGACCCCTTTAGCTGTGTGCTTCCTTGTGCCTTACGGGTCTGTGTGTGCATATGAGAATTAAAACTTAACAGAAAAAAGTACAATACAAAAACCACTGTGGTTGGCTAGCTTGCGTTCACTCGTCCATAACTGGGCGTGCTGGCTGGTCTTTTGGAAAAAGCACACTTTGGCTACGCGCACACCGCTAGGGGCAAAGTATACCGACAACCACCGTCTCAATCGGTCTGGCTCAACAGAACATGCACACGCGCATTTCGGGGAGTTCCCCAAGGGAATGCTAAGAACGAGACATGAAGTGAGAAGACGTAACTTTGGACAATAAAAAGAAAAACCATTGATGTGATATATTAGAGACAAGACAAAAGAGACAGTGTCCATATATATGGTAGTTTTTCACAAATGAATGACGCGGAAATAGTGGCGCCTGTAGACCTTGGCGCCGTCTGAGGAAGGTCAGCTTCTTGATTCCTCCTCTACCCCGCCAAGCCGCGGGGTGAACGATCGGCACGCCGCATCACTCGACCTTCTGACACGCGTCCAGATACCCACCTACCCAAGCAGCTACGCGGGCTCATAAATGCTATGATCTCTAATTTAGGGTACCTATCAATAATATCCATATTTTCCCCTTAGAGAATATCCTTTTTAAGAAGACTCTCCTTCACGAATTACTAGTAATTCCGTTATTTTTCTTCACAACAAACAGTATCATACCTCGATCACTATAAATGTAGGTCGGTTGCGGTTCAAAACTGCACTGCGCTCTCGCGTTTTGTATAGTTTGTGTGCAAGTTCATAGTAGAGTATTAAACTTTAAAAATCGTATTTATTCTGCAATCGGTCGTTACGCTTAGGTGTGCTAGCTTTTATCAAGCAGGGCGCCAGGAGATGATAGGCAGAGGGTGTGTCGGTCTGGGTGCCGTGAGCAGTAAGGCACGTACGTCTTCAGCGATGCCCACTTTGTTTCTAGTCCCGGATGAGATTGATTGTACGACCTTGCCTTCGATGGAGTCACTTTCAGCTTATCAGTTACAACATAGTGTCACCATGCGACACTCACTATGTCTTTTGATGCTTGTAGAACACAACGTACTTAGTAAAAGGTTTTGCAATACACTACGACCCGCATGTAAGTCGTGAGATATATAATCGAAAAATAAAACCTGGGCTATACTCATACGTAACCATATATATACGCCTAAGTACACTAACCATGACAGACGACTATTGCAATTGACCATATAGGTAAAAACTCCCGTTTACCTTTTTCTACGGGAGACCCTTATTGTTCCACGCCCTGCTCACCTAGAGTTGAATCAATCGTCAATTGCCTCTACCTACTCTAATGTGCATGTTAATGCACGTGCATTGTGTTGGCATTCCCTTTTATATGTCTGACATTTACACATTGTAGGAGTTATTGCTCGCTCAGCCACCGAACATCATTTGCTTGTTCGGAATGCGAGAGGAGATAAAGTTGGCTCATGCCGGACACGAGTCGCTTTGTTACGCCTATAACTTCACCACGAAGCAAATCCCCCACGTGATTAGTGATAAAGTGGCGCCAAACGAAATCCCCGCCATAACAGTGAGCTTAAGGTGTTCATGTAGGCCTTACAAAGTGACCACTTAAGCTGATCCGATTACAATATTTGTTAGCGCTGTTGCAGTTCTGTAGGTGTAAAATATGAGCAAAAAGAGAAATTATAAAGGAAAAAAATAGCCTTGTAGAAAAGGGGAAACCTAGAGCAAAATCATATTTCAAACTTACACCACTCTGAAATAGACCTACAGTACCAGCATCGATTCTGTCATATCCAAACGAAGCGTAGCGCGAAATTTCGTTTNGCTTAAAACGCAAATTTTCGTTCACTTACCAAGCTACGAAAAATTAAATTCGCTATTACGTCTTTCAGGCTTCGCCTGAAAGACGTAGCGAATTTAATTTTTCGTAGCTTGGTAAGTGAACGAAAATTTGCGTTTTAAGCTAAACAAAATTTCGCGCTACGCTTCGTTTGGATATGACAGAATCGATGCTGGTACTGTACAATTAATCAAAGATACGTATTCTAGAAGTTTATTAATACATTTAGAGTAAACAAAAATATATAAATAATGTTTGTCTAGTAGACTACATTATTTCTATTCCATGAAAGCATTAGGTATTATTTTTGTAGTGTGTTCAATAGTACCCTTGCATAATAACTGCACACAATAAAATAATGATATATTTATATGATCGGTTTGCCACATCGGTCTGGATAACATTTTACTTTTGCTTGATTTGCCCCACGTCTGGGAGAAATCGGAAATAAAAATAAAAAGCCTTCGGCCAAATAATGTTGTACATTTTACTGACTGATGACAAAATATGAAGATTGCCCAAAAATGAAAAAAAAAATTAGCTCAAATAAATTACCTCTATAAACGTCTGCACAATACCATGACTTTCCAGTGATATGCAGTACTATTAGATGGAACTCATACTCTTTCAGAGCATATACATTTATTTATCTATCGGCCCTGAGCTATTTGCCTATGCTCAGGCCTTCTCTAAGGTTACCTTATTTTGTGACATATGGTACACCACGCTTTAATAACTGATTGATCATCCAAGAGATGTCTAAGGAATTTGAAACAACATCGTAAATGTTAATGATTGTAAACCTGCATACTGCCTCCATGCTTCACCGTATTGATTTCTAAAGAGAAAACTAGTAAGCTGTTTCATTACCCACTAATTTTTCTTGTATTCTAAGCAAATGACCCACAAGGCCGTAAAACTGCACATCTTTTATTTGAATGCTATCAGTTTGAGAGGTAGTAAAAATACATTTGGTAGACACATTGAATCACTTGGAGCATAGTGCTTCAGTTCTTTCAACTCCAGTGTGAAATAACAGGGTTGGTTGTAACCGAACTTCGTATACAAGTAAAAGTAAAAGCAAAGGGGGAATACCTTGTCTTACGGGTTACTACTGTGCCGTAACTAATAGAACTGGAGCACTGCTTGTTGCCAACATCAATCAACTGGGTCTGGGCCCTGGNGTCACTCGTCCGGGACGTCGTTAGAGCTACCTTTGTTAGAGGCCTCAGTATGCTGCCATGTTTTAGCCAGTTACACAACAATAGCCAGAGAACCATCCCTTAAAAAATGGTATTTTGGATTTTAGCTGCACGGGGATACAGTTTAATCCCTGTTCCAATCAGAACAACTGACATTTTATTCTGGGAAAATGCAAGTATTTTACGATCAGTAGCTGCGACGCTGAACAAATACTAGGTAAATTGCAGCTGAACACATGATCAGTACAGTTAAGATCAGCAAGATGCAGTACTGCTTGCATTCAGTAAAATTTGAGGATCAGTGGTCTGATTATGCGGGACTCAATATAGACAGCTAANTGTGTTGTCACGTCCTATGCGATGACATGATTACCGCCCATACTGGCTCCAAACAAGTGGCATGACTGACAAGGGTTATAAAAGTGTCAGACGAAAACTAGTGCACTGTAAAAGTTCGAGCTCTAAAAGTAATTATGAGCAAGGAAAAAAATGCAAGTGGCCAATAGGTTAATTACTAGATCCTAGTAAAGAGTATTGTTCCAAACGTAAGGCCTCACATAAATAAGACATGTTGAGACCAGCTTGGTGATCCAGAGGTACACTACCAGCATCGATTCCGTCATATCCAAACGAAGCGTAGCGCGAAATTTCGTTTCGCTTAAAACGCACATTTTCGTTTACTTACCAA
>KZ870234.1:17882-29442 GCA_003456935.1 Machilis hrabei | reverse complement strand
TTTTACCTACTTTAACCAGATCAAGCAACATTGGTTGAATCATTTCACATAATTATAAAAATACAGCAAATAACAAGTAATATACCTGGCTGTGCCATAATCTCCTGTTACCTTCAGCAATGATAAGTTACTTAATACTTTATTCGGGGGCTCATTTAGGGACAAAAATTGCTTATATCAATATGAAATAAAATGCACAAAAACCACCAAATTGTAGGGGTTTGCCGACGAGTTCATCCTGGCATGCCGGTCACAACTCTTTAAACCAGTGACACTGTCACCAATTACCCATTTTAGCCCCCAAATTAGTCCCATCAGACTTACACCTGTTTCCAAAAGTAAGTCTACATCTGACAGGACATCACTTTAAGTCAGACAAAGTCTAAAAAGTAGTAAATCTGTGGTTTAATCAAGAAGATACACAATTCTACAGTAATTGACTTAAGAAATTATCTGAATGTTGGGAGAAGTGAAGAGGTGATTCTTGCTGACAAACAAATTGTCTGAACTTCTAGAATAATGTTTAATGAGCCACTCNTGTTTGAATTAACAATCTCTGAATAAATCAGGGGCATTATTTTCCACCTTACCCTCACATACAACACTAACATCAGTCATTCAATGGCTAACAGTTCTGAAACATTAATGAATACCATATAAGTTTACATAATAACTAACCTCATGCCTCATTAACCTCCATACGTTAAGAACAACACGACCTGCCAACTGAATGTCAATCGATGGTTCTAGAACACCCGTTTCATCGGTGTCGTGAAAATCTATGAAGTGGCTTTCCGAAGAACCCGTAGGAATGCGGGACACCAAAGGGCAAAGGTTGATGCCAAGATGAGATGCTCTTTGAAACAGATAGCCCCAAGAAAGCATTTCCACCTGTTCAGAAGATTTTGTATTGCATTAATGGCAGGTCAGATTAGTTAAACAGTAAAAGTGTGTTTAAGAAAGTTTAAAGGCACACAAATACAGAANATCACAAATTAAACATCCTCTATTTTATACATGTAATTAAATAGTGTAAATGTCAAATTTACAATTTCACTCTGACTCCTGCCAGATACAACAGAAACATGTCCCGATCACACTTGGCTTTGAATTTTAAATACNAATTTCATGATACATACCTCATAACCTGCCAACACGTCTGGGTCCCAGTGTCGTACAAGTGCAACAACGCCTTGAAGAAGCGCCTGTTCATCAGGGAAGTAGCGTGTGCTCAAATCCGACACTCCTGATCGAACCANCAATGGGTGACGTATAAGCTGCATCTCATTTTCACAAGATTCTTTGTCGACAACCAAAGCTCCNGTCAGTTGCTTTGGTGTGGCGCAGTCTTCGGGTACATCGTTCGTCACACAATAGAAGACGACACNCACGTCATCGAATTCTGGGTCGGGGCGCAAGTCTCCTCGAGTTGTTACGTGAAGTTCAAGAGCGAGTAAGGTAACATATTGGTGCTGCAAAGAAACACACATCAAAAACTTGCATTTTTGTTTTCTCCGTTACCTGAACAAATTTTTTTTTATCAATTACATGTTGCTATTATTCTTAATAATGAACACTATACCAATTACAAGACAGCAGTAGTACACTTTAGTATCTATCCAATATCTAAGTAAACATTAATTTCCTCGAACTTGAGGATAATGCTCTTTTGAGTAAAGTTCCAATGCTCCTGAGAATTAAGTAAATGTCATAACTGAATTTATACCTTGTCTTCTACAAAATCGTAGTCTTTGTAAAAATTATAATCACCTTAAGAAAAATACAGTAGAATGGCACATCATATAATGCAATTTCAATAATGCTGGCTAGAAGCCACAATATGTAGGTTTGAACTTAAGTTTTGATAATGTTTTGTTGTCTATTCACAAAGTCAAAGGTACTGTAGTTCAATATCTTTTAAACTACCTATCTTCTTGTTCAATATAATATTCATTGCATTCAGAAGAGTAAAAACCATATAAATTTTCCTTGCTTAGTTACCTCGTGTCTTGCCCTGGCATCTTGCAAATCGCCATCATTAAAACGAAAACCAAATGTGTTTCCGGGTGAAGCTCCAGATATGATGCAACTACTGCTGTGGCGATGAACAGATGAAGCTGTGCTTACTTGTGGTGAACACTCGGTCTCGTGCAGCTGCTAATGAAGAAAAAATTACAATCAAATAATATACTTGCTTCACAAATCTCTACTATATCACTGGTGCTCCATCGTGTAGAAATGATTAACCTCAAACAAAGGACTAGCCTAAATTAAATGCTAACTAATAAAAATATTATGTGCTTACTATACCCATTTCTTGTTCAATATATCAAAGCCTAGGCTTACACCTGATTGAACCAGTTTTTATCTGCTTTACAACTTGAAAATATTAAGTATATACAGTAAAAACAAATATGTTGTTATATCCTTTTTTCATTACATTGGTAAAATGTACACCTATACAAGTACAACAGCTCAAACATCAATTAATGGAAAAATCAAGAGCTTTCTACTAAACTTACTTTTTGCATCAAACTTGCAGTCATAGGCAGGAAAATAATCTTTCTAGTTCATGTACTAAACTTTCTAACCTCACTCCAATCTCCAGGTGACAGCAAATTAAAAACACAAGAAAGCAGGGAAGTAAGACCAATTAAATGTCCTAATTATCTGACACATTAAAGTGAGGTATGAAACTTCGTGAAGTTAAGCATAACAATTACTTTATAACCGAGACATCGTACATTTGACACCTCAATATAAGGTTTAAAAGCTGTCTTTTCCATTCTTCAGAATCCTCATCGTCTCCCCCCCCCCCCCCCCTCTTTTTACTACTTCTGCAACTTCTGTTTGGAATCTGGTTAACAAATTTTGAAATAACCTATACTTCAGCTCTTTTAAAGTTGCAGATCAGGCTTTTATGGAGCCAACAATACAAATATAGAACCCATCCATTTCAAAAACACTAATACACTAATTAAAGTTTACACTCTTTCAGGATTAAAAGATATGTTCACAGCCATGCACAAACGATGTCTTTATAGGGTCACACCTCATATGTAATTTCAATAGTGTTTAAATAAAATATCTCGCTTAGTACAACACTCAGTTTTATGATCCCTTTTGTGATGTAAAGAGAGTTTCACTGTTGCATAGAAAGTAGGACCCCTACTCTCAGAAAACAGGATTTTATTTTTGTTTATACATTCTGATGGCAATAATCAAATTTTATACGAAAAGGTGCACTAATGGGCACTTACCTTACTAGTTCCAGGTACAGCTTCCAAAACAGAGGGTTCGTCAACTTTTCCCTTTTCCAATTCAGTAACTGCTCGTGTTGAAGTTGTATTCTCTAAATCCGAAGCACTGTGTTCTAATACTGTTTCTAAGCCCCCACTTCTACTAACAGTCTGACTCTGTGGGACTTCATCCTCCCAAGAAACTCTCCTCTTTTTACATTTAGAAGCACTTCGTACGAGATGGTGAATCGGTGTAAAAGGAATCGTAGACAGGGAACGCCTCCGTAAACTGACCCTCGAAGAAAACGGAGTGCTGTGCTTTACGTCTCTATTATCCGTGTCCGAATGTACAGACGTTCGTTCTACGGGTGTGAGAGACAAGACAACAGACTCTGCATCACTTGTATTTCCATCGTCGTCTTCTCCTTTACCCCTGTAGGCTGGTGTTAAAGGTCTGTCGCCTTCTATGTCACTATCTTCATTTCCAACCTCTTCAAATTTATTTGCTCCAGTAACAGAACCAACATTTTTTCTAGTCTTAGCAGCAATCCAATTTTCAACTTCACAGTAACTAGGAGGTCTGTTGACAGGGACTAATACGACTCTTCTTCTGCTAGCCACTAGTTCTCGGAATCGATTTTCCAATTTGGAGACCAGTGGCAGATTTGACTGAGATGAAGCGTTAAGATTACAAAATAANGACTTCTGCCAAAGTTCCACGCCATTCGACTGAAATCCACCTTCAAACTGAGGAAGATCAGCAACTGAAGTGCTGGCAACCCTAAGAATTATTCCTCCNACTTCCTTTGGTTTTGCAGGTACGTCAGAAACTTTACTATAGAATGCCGCTCGATGATGGAAATCTGGTATACCGTGCTCTTCTCTCGTAGACTCGACGTCGTCCCAAGACGGCGGGCATTTTCCCAGACGATAAGTACGTTTTGATTGTAACTTCACAAGGCGACTTTCAACACTTTCTTGTAGATCCTTGTGATGTTCTTTTAAATGGACAACATCCCCAGTTAAGCACAAATCTCTCGAACCACCACTCGATACCAACTCGTTAAGTCCCAAACGTTTCAGAGAAGCATCGCACACCACTGATGGTGAATACGTGTAAAAACTTTCGATGCCATTGTTTTCACTAACAGCAGTACTGTCAAGGTATGAATCAGACATGCTTCTGGCATCACCTGCAGATACTGGACTTGCAATTTCTAATTTACTTTTACCAGGCTCACTGCTACATTCCTGTGGTCTCTCTGTTGGCAATGCTTCTAAACAATGTTCCAAACTTTGAAAACTTTCGGCACCACAACTTTTATTATTAACCGTAGTTGCAGTACATATGGAATCAGCATTTATGTCTATAGAAGTTTCTTGCAGTGTTCTATGCTCTTCATTTGTATAAGTTTCTGAATTCTGACCACAAACTATCACTGTACTGTCACCTTCACACTTTTCAACAGAAGAGCCACTAGATACACAATGCTCAAAATGTGTTGAACGTTCCAGTTTCAGTATTCTTTTTAAGGTGCTGTCATTACTACTGTCTATAGGTTCATCAGTTAACCTGTGCACATCATTAGAAACTTTNCTACCAGTGGAACACGAATCATTCACTATCACATCACAATCACTTTTTCCGTCCTTCAAAGTTTCGAGCGAAGATGAATCGCCCGCACTGTCCTCAAACAAATCTTTACTAATACGCCTCACTGTGCCATGAATCAATTTAGAGTGATCCTCTTCTGAAACCAAAGTGGTAATATCTTTTACCAAATCAACCGACTGAGAAAAAGACAAACGTTTCTTGGCACTTATGCACTTTAGCTTCTGAAATTCATTCAATGCATCAGTATTTATTAAATTTCCAATTGAATACTCTTCCACTGAATCTTCTTTCTGAGAATTAAGTTGTTCTTCAATCCCACTGCTTCCCTCTTCCACTTCCACTTTATTTAAGGGCACGGCATCTTGGCAATCCGCTACTGCTTCCGACGGCGTTCCTTTACAAGCTTCCGTACTAAAACAGAAAAAAAGTAAAATAAAAAAAATTTCAGTGAGATGCTGTCAAGTCTCAGATGACAAAATATCAGAACTATTTTAGTTTTAATGCCACACGATAGTTGAAAACGAGACACACTCAATAGGAAAATGCAATTATCATCTCTACTGTTTCTTTTATATCAGACTACCAACCAAAAAACACTATTTTGTTTATTAACATGTATAGAATTTTATATCACAAGAAATCAGTCCCACCACCAAATTTAGCACACACCAACATTTAAATTCCACCAAAACATGCTACACTTCCAGATAAGAGCTTCTTGCCTGCCTAATCTTGACAAAGAAAATTATGTTATTTTGCAAATTATAGTTACACTAAATGAAGCTGTAAAATCAGAAGTTNTGAGAAGGTGAATGGCATCACAAAACATAAAAATTTAAGTAAACAAATAAAGAAGTAAAGTGAGAAGTCAAGTCGGCATTCGCCACAGCAACATGCAAGGACACTGATAGCTTCGAACATTTTTTTTACGAAGGTTTTCACAATCTTTACTGAAAATAAAACTGCCCATTTAAGCTGGTTCCCCAATAATGAGGCGTGGCACTTCACGGGAGGCTCAGTATTTGAACAGCCAATGATCACTGGCTACAATATCAGGTGATCTGACGTTTCCATTGCTATGATTTTCAGGTCTTCAGTGTCATTAAATTTTCGTGAACTCACGCGGCACGGTGAACATTTAAGATATCAATGTCAATATTGTTATTTTTAAATAATAGATACTCGAAATTCATTTCCCTTGCAATCTCAAAGGTGCCATTTCTTGTTGCTGTTGGAGACATCAGAATTATAAATCAGAAAGGAATAAGTAAAGACAAACAAGCAAAGAGATTGCATGATGTATCAACTTAACCATGCCTTTTGAAAGCACAAGACAATTCCTCACAAAGCATTTGATGGTCTCATGTGATGTCATCACATAGTACGTGATGAAATATTTTGCGACATCATTTCCAATTTTTTGAAGCCGAACACCACACTATGTCATTGGCGCCGATATCCCGCTCCTCGTCATTGGAGAACCAGTTCTAAAGCAGTCACACCTAGAACGGTTACCCCCAGGAGGAAATGATCAGAACAACTATACTTCACACTAACACATACTTTAGAACATAAATAAATTTGTAAACACTCCTTCATTCTACAGATATTTTGAACAGACTTGAGGTGACTACTCTGAAAAAATTGTGTAAGGTGCTCAAACCAAGATTCAATCTAAAATAACTGATATAATTGCACATATCTACATCTTACCCTGCACTCTACCTAAACGATCACACTTAGAATTGGCCCTACAAAAGTACTGGGAAAAAAGTTTTGAACAGAAATTATGAAATGGAAAATCATAATTCTCCTTAAGAATATGAATATCGTTATTCAGAGGGGAAAAAAGATACCAACTATATACGCAACAATACTAGCTAACACAAAGCTGTAATGAAATTTTCATGCAAAACGTAATTTTATTTAATTTATTTATGATATACACAGTATAAAATATTTTGCGTAAGTAGAATTGTTTTTAATACATTTTACACCTAATTAAAAAAAATCACACATTTTCTACGATTAGTTACCGAAATATATAAAAATATTAACTTTCACACTAGAGCTACAGAATTGTTACTTTGGGATTTAGGGCGATTTTCCGACTTGTAGAGATCTCACAGGCACCTACAAAAACAACCAATAACATTGGCCCTATTTCAGTGTTAGTACTTCCCAGGCTATCCAAAATTGTTTTCCAAGTATAAAAAAAAATTGTATATCTCCTGCAATTCATCTAGTTATACATAAATTAAAGTGTTCCTAGTAACTAAAAGATTTATTACTTACAGGACGTTTGCGAAACCTAAAGCACGGCCATTTTTTATGCATCTGAACCAGACCTCATCTTCACATCACTCAAGCAAAGCCGAAGAAAAGAAGAGCCATTCTGGACGGTTTTGCCAATAGATATATGTATTGACATTTTAAAACTTCTAAGGCACGCACGACCGGTACAACTAGCACATTATAATTTCTGGCAATACGTGAATGCAATTTATGTACACGTATTGCCAGAAATTGTACCGGTCGTGCATGCCTTACAAGTAATAAAATGCCAATACATATAACTATTGGCAACATTGTCCAGAACGACTCTTCCTTTGTTCGTCTTTGCTAGAATGATGTCAAGACGAGGTCTGGTTCAGATGCATCAAAATGGCCGTGCTTTAGGTTTCGCAAACGTCCTGTAAGTAATATATTTTTAAGTTATTAGGAACACTTTAGTTTATATATAACTAGATGAACAGCAGGAGATAGACAATTTTTTTTATACATTGAAAACAATTTTGGATAGCCTGTGGAGTACAAACACTGAAATAGGGCCAATGTTATTGGTTGTTTTTGTAGGTGCCTGTGAGATCTCTACAAGTCGGAAAATCGCCCTACTTACTTCAAATTCAGTTAAATATTAATAGACATACCATAAAAGACTATACCTTGAAAATTTGACAAAATTCCTTTATATACAACTGACCCATCTAAGGCACATGCTTAATTAAGCACTTAGAAATGGAGGCATAAAAATGTGGCATAAAGCACTGACAACTGTATCAACAAAAATAGATAAACCTTCAAGGATGGCACAGTTGCAGGGAAAAAGCATAACACAATAGCAATGCTGCTGTCACCTACTGTTTTGGGTAAAATGGCAGAAGTCGCGTAAACAAATATGTTGTGAAATCCACGCTAGTATTTTCAGAAATTGCTGTTACTAAAGGCCACATCTCACAATGCGATTTTCAATAAAACTTTGTCTTATCCTAACATTATCGATTCATGAGATATACGAGTATTCGTCTTATTGAATATCTTAGTGTTTTATAAGACTTTTGTAAATAGAAAATTTTCTATTTTTTATCTTAACTACAATGGATGGTTCAAGCAACTACCAATCACAACGCAGCTATACACTAAGATACAGGACGTAGTTCAAATCAACAAGTTTATTTGTTTGTTTCCTAGAAAGCGCTATACTGATTGATACACAACACTTACACATTTGGGCAAACATCAATATTAGCATCAAAGTGTGAAGTGAAATTATTTCATCGTGAGATTCAGATTTCTATTTGTCGCAAAAGATACCCGTCTCATAAGATGTTTTGTCTTGGTGAAAATCGTGTCATGAAATGTGGCCTTAAGTATCAATATTAAAGTAGATACTCTAATTTGTTTTTATGTCTTTACTGTATGTCATTCATGGATTATATTTAACAATTAAATTGAATAGATGCCTGAATCTGNTTCGAGCAATGTAGAACCAGAACTTGCAACACACAAAAAAAGACATTTAGATAATATACGTAAGAAAATACAAGTAGAAATCCAGCTGCCATCTTGAGAATGTCTTGCACTGATTGAAGTACAGTAATTAATAAAAGGATACAGTTAAAAGCTAAGGTTTCGTAAGCACATTACAAGTTTTTTTCACATCAACAGAGGTGCTCGAGTGATGCATATGCTGAGGGTAATGCTAAAGGGCTTCAGTGTCCTACCCTCCTGTAATATACATTATTCTTGATTGTATGACAGGCCTGGTCTTATTTTACTACAGAAAACAGGAAGTTAGTTGTCTTGAGCCAAAGGTCACAAGTGTACCTCTATAACACTTGTGGTTAGTATTGCTTCTCGTGATCCCCTCCACTCTCGTCATATTTATACATGTAATTATTGTACAGAATTTAATAATAGCTAAATATTCCACCACCTGTTCCACGTGATCTCTACGCATCTTTTATTTTTGCTGAAAAATTCATCTACACACATGTGTTTTCTGAAACAGATTACCTACTGAAATAAACTAGCCATTAATTTGAGCCAGGCAAACTTAGCACAATGATTTTCAAAACTTAACTAACATTTTGTAGTTCTTTTTTAGNGTACAAAGTCTCTGCTCATAGCCTAAGAGAAAGGAGGAAAACAAAATAAGCATAAATTCTGCATTAATTTAATAATTTGTACTTTATAGAAAATTAGGATCGTCAATAAACAAACACAAATATTTTATTCACACCATTTGTTCAAAATTTATATTTTTCTTTCGTCAATGGAACCATCTCTGAAGCAGATGATATTGACATTTTGGATAATTGCTATTGCTATTGGATTATGGTCCCACTGTTATGACATCTCAGGTCTAATGGAGACCCCATCCGCAGCATAATGACGCTTCAGGATAACTGAATTTTGAATTTNGCCACTCAGCCGACACATAGCCGGAGGTGGGATCTTTTACATCGTACACTTATCGATGGGACCCGCCTTTAACGTGCCTCCCGGAACACGCCTACGATCATACCTTAGTGTGGAGTGCTTCACAGGCAGGCTCGTAGGATAACCCTTTTTACCCAGGGCTAGGAGCCGACCCCAGGGTTTGAACCCGGGACCTTCCGATCAGGAGGCGAGCACTCTAACCACTAGGCCAACCTGTCGGTCCATTCTGGATAACAGTTTGTTCATGGTTTCAACTGTTAATTTTGCACAGTCAATGTGCAGACCTCCCAGAAGCTTCACAATCTGTTGGGAGCTGCTGCACCTTCTTTTCAAACCTTGCTGTCCAACTCTTCCATCATTTCTCTATCGGTGATAGATCAGACGACTGTGGGGACCAAATTAAAACTTTGATGACTTTTTCCTTTTCCTTGCCCTTCAGATAGTTCCGACACTGAAGAGAAGAATGCCTACGACCATTATAGTGTTAATTTTGCTTATGAGCGGAGATTTGGCATACTAGTGTTTATCAATGTTTCTCAAAATACAAACAATGATAAAATACATCACAGCAATGTACTAATTTATATTATAAAAATAAGTCCTATACATTTTTCAAGCCTGGCGAGATATTTTCTGGAACTAATCAGACAATGGATAATTGTAGAGACAGAGAAAAAAACTATATATNGTACAGTACAACAATCATTTCGACAATTATCAATGCTTTTCACCTGGTTTTTCTAACTATGTTAATCATTACTTTATAAACGCACTGAACATATAATAGTTTACTTTCAAAATTGAACTTGTTTCTTTTATTATTATTATGGATTTAATAGTAATGCATACACTTATTCAAATCCAGTTAATGTCCTAACTACTTCATAGCAACCCCTTGTACTGAAAAACAGTGCATGCACATACCCATTCCTAAGCTCCTTTGGTACTGTCATTATGACACTTTCAATACTGTACTGCAGCACAAAGATTTTTTCGTTTTATATTATGGACTCGAAAACAACGATTATGAATATGCAGTGTATCTACAAACATTACTTTGGTTTAATGTGAAGGCAGTCTATTGAGCAGAGCACAAAAATAGCATGTAAAATGGAGGAAACAGAGCCTTACCCTATTTGTGCATGTAGGTGCTATGCATTTGGAAACAAACCACATTGTGAAATAAACTATTGTGAAATGAAATAACCATCACCAGGTAGTCTGAAAGATTCAGTTGAGAATCTGTTCATCCATAGTTTTCATAAAAGTATTTTTGAGCTTTTGGAACTCTGGTGTTAATGGGTACATTTTTTAGCCACACTTGACATAACCTGATGATACTACTTACAATGGAAGCTATTCAGGGGGTATGCACAGATCAGTGTCAGAGATACTCAAGACTCATAGAATGTTTTACGCTGAATCGAATATTGGTTTCTGTTTTCCCGAATGGCCGTTGTCCCAAAAATTGACTTTCAACTTTAAACACTATGCCCAAATGTCAAATAAAGATCAATGGAAGTCGGAAGGAATCCGGCGGCCGAGTTGATTAGAGTATACGATGTTGTGGGTTCAAATCTCTTCAAATGATACATTTTTTAGGTGGGGATGTGGTTTGCTATAAGCTGACATTATATAAATAGGTGTTCTTTTTAATAATGAAATATTGTAAGTCGCACATAACGTCATGCTTTTGTAAATTCAGAACTCGTAACGTTGATACTCTTGGAAATTTGATCATGTATTGTCAGTAAGTAGTTGGTTCAACGACCACAACATCAAGCAGGCTGGTCATGGTACAGTCACAAATACCACTTGATATTAATATTTCCTTTCATTCACGCTTACATTTGAGAAAAATACATCTCCCCCCATTATCTTCCTCCCACCAACAAATACATGTATTGCACAATGCATATAGAGGATCACTCCTTGTTTGGCGAATGCCTATCGAGTATCGTAAACATCATTAAATCCCTCGAAT
>KZ870233.1:26063-44261 GCA_003456935.1 Machilis hrabei | reverse complement strand
TAAATATTTTGACTTGTCCTATATCATAATAGTATAGGCTACTTGTTGTATTTGTATGTGATCAAAGGATGCAAGTAAAACTGAAAGGGAACATATATATGAAACTCTGATATATTCTATATGTGATTGTGTATTTGTGTTTATGTATTGTTATTCTGTCAAGACCCTAGCTACTCTATGCTGCATAAATAATACAGTAGTCCTAGAATACACAACCTTTGATTTTTAATTTATTCATGCGAAACATATTTCTATTGTGTTTTGTGTTGTTTAAATATTTTGACTTGTCCTATATCATAATAGTATAGGCTACTTGTTGTATTTGTATGTGATCAAAGGATGCAAGTAAAACTGAAAGGGAACATAACAAATTGTAGACATTCTAGTTTAGTCAAACCATGTAGACATCATAGTGCTAGGACTGCTAGCACTCATTCATTATATAGAATGGTAAAACATACAGATGATACCTCCTAGGTTAAAAAAATTGGTATTGTGGTAACTAAAAGAGACTTTTGAAGCTCAAATACATATTGTTTTATACAGAAGCTACACATTCAAAATTCTGGTTAGTGATGATAATTTCTAACATGATTAATAAGGTTTGAATTTAGTCTGAGACACTTAAATTATATGCAGTGTATTTTGTGTTATATGGTGAGCAAAGGTGTAGAAAAGTTTCACACTGTGCTTGCCTAAGTATTGAATGCTTTTATTATTAGGCTGTAATAAAAATTATAGCATTAGGAAATATTTATAAACAGAAAATAAAATCTTAAAAACTGTTATCTACCTCTTGTGTTAAATATTGAAAGTAACAACATTAAATGTGTTGCACACGTTTGTTAAGATTAAACTTATTATTGTGAATAACAAATGCAATTAAGTACCGGTAAGTGTTAGAATCGCGTCATCCTTTTTTAATTAAAAAATATATGAATTGAAGTCTGCATAATAATGGGGAATTTAAAACCAACTATAGTCTATAAGCAATGTATAGAACTTTGTGATATACAGGGTCCGCAGTCCGCACGCATCCTGGAAATCCTGGAATATACTTGAAATTGAAATGTGACCTGGAAAGTACTTAAATATTCTTGAAAACACCAAGGACTCCTGGAAATAGTAAATCTTATTTGTTTTTGTTAATATTTCCTTTTTAAACATTTCTTAGGAAATGTATTAATTTACAAACAATTTGTCCAATCAAGAAAAATAACTTTAATTGTAGTCATAAATCTTTGCTCGTTCCCGGCACCGGCTTTAAGCTACGAATACATGGTCGTAGTTTCCGTGCGGATCTTCTACCTGCTACTGCTAATTGAGTGATTTACAGACTGTTTATATAGTGCCTGCGTGAGTTTCCGACCGTCAATGTAGCAACTGTGCGGATAATAAAGATCTGTCCCAGGAAGTACTCTGGCCAGATACAGGCTGACGGAAATAATACCCATGCTGCCAAAGCCACGAGGTTGTAAAAAAAAGGGTCGATTGGTTTACAGCCCGTGCAGGAAAATTGCATGTTTATAATGCCACAAATAGAGAATAGACGGGTTGTAAACCGTTTGACCCTTTTTTTTACAGCCTGTATCTGGCCCGAGTACTTCCTGGACAGATCTTTTATTCTCTGCACTGTTGCTGTATAAATGGTCAGAAACTCACATAAGCAATATGTAAACAGTCAGTGAATCACTCAATTAGCAGTACCAGGTAGAAGATAAGACCATCTATTCGCAGCTTATTAGACTCGCTGTCTGTAAATGGGAGGCAAAATTTTCCAGTGTTGTCTCGTCCCCAGCTGCTGTTTCCAGATATACACAAAGACAACTTGGAATTAGGAAGGTAATGGTTCTCAGTAGCATTTGACTCGTTTGTCCTTTGTTTGGTAAGTGAAGGTGTGCACAAGGGACGAGACTAGTGTAATTCCCATGAATAGTGACGTTTGAAGTCAACAAAAATAATGGAGTTGTTACAAAAATTATGCAAAGTCTGAGGATTAAATAAATAAAGAGCTGAATTTTAAATTTGATATGCGTCTTAAAGTTTTTCTATAATTTATCTAAATATGTATTAAAATAAAGTTTAAAAGGCCTATTTCGCGAAAATAAGCGACGCCAGTATTTTTAATATATACCGTACAAGAGTGATTCACTGTTATAATTCATTGTCAGTGAGTCTTCTAGCTGATTATCTTCACATTAAACACCACTTAGGGTTTTGCTTATTGGAGTGGACGATTAGTACTCATCCTAAAATGGCTGATTGTAGAGTTGCTATATTATAGATATAGTGCCGTATTATAATGCTGCGTGGAAAGTGCGTTGTTAATGAATGGTGAAGAAACATTTGGGAGTCTAAACAATGTTTAATTGTAAAAATCCAAACTCCTGAAAAATAAGTGCGTAGTGTTCGTGTAATTCTATATGTACTGTATATACACAATTGGTATTATTCATATAAAAATGGATATAATAACCAATTGATCTAACCATCGTGTTGGTGTATCAATTTAAAAGTGAAATTACAACTACCTTGTCAGTTTGAAGAACTGTAACAAGTAAGTATAAATACTAATGATTTTCAATTAATTATACAAAAATGTTTTATTGTCACTATTGTACATTGTACTTAGAAAATTAAGCAACTTGCTCTGAAATTGCTAAAATGAATTGTTATCAAATGCATTTTTTTTATTATTTTTTTTTACAAAAGCAGATTAAACATTAACGATTGGTATCCTTGAAAATGATGCTTTTTGTCCTGGAAAATTACAGTTTTACGTCCTGGAAAATACATTTTTGTTTAGTGTACGAACCCTGGATATAGTCTTCAGGTTTGAAGTGCACACAGCACAAGACTTCTATTTTAGGTCAGAATTTTTACAGTTTACTGTTGTTTTCAACTATTTTTTTATCTCACGGTTCTTGGAAAGAGTATGGCCACCCTTTTTGGTAGAACATAATGCTGCACACCGTGACATTGCTTAATTAAAAAATTAATTCAGCGATAATACACAGGTTTTCTTGTAAGAATGCATGCAGTACTAAAGCAAAATTCAGGTTGCTGCATTGAATAGTGACACCTGGCAGTTGTCTTCCTCATTCAAGTAGTAGTTTTCTTTGAATCACTTTTTTGTTTAGGTGTCAACGTATTACCTCTCTGACACTAAATTATTTTTGTTTCTTTTCCAACATAGCAAGCCATGGAGTATGAACGATTTTGATATTGGCTATCCATTAGGACGAGGCAAGTTTGGACGTGTGTATCTTGTTAAGGAGAAGTCAACAAATATTATTTGTGCACTTAAAGTGATGTTCAAGGTGCAGTTGATGAAAGGGAGGATGGAAAATCAGCTGAGAAGGGAAGTTGAAATCCAGTCAAGGCTCAGGTAAGACAAGGTGCCGCATATGCAAACTGCCAGCGGCCCACATTTGGGCTACTGGAGGCTAGCCGAATGTCCACTGGTGGCCCCCAGCAGTATCCATGTCTGTTGTCCTGGTCATTTAGAAGTGATTACAGGCCTGATAAGTTACTTTGTTGCTTAAAGTCATCTTTTTTTAGATTGTTCACTTTTTTCATGGGAATAATTCAAAATTTCAAGTGTAGTAATTTTGTTAATTTCACTTTTTTTGTTTTGAGTGTGTGCGTTTGTTTGTAGAGATACTACAAATATTCTAGCGTTGTGAAGTGGCAACCTCATCACCCAGCACAATGCACTAGGTTGCCACTTTCCTATCAACCCACCTGTTGTAAATGCATTAATAACAGTGGCTTAACATTTACACTGTTCAGTTGCAGGTTATGTGAAAATCTATTGAAATAGTCAACGGTGCATATATTGAATTTACTATGGGAAAGTGGAAAAAATCTCGGGAACCAAAAGACTTACGAATCTGTAATTTGGAAGGCAGGTAGCTTCAAACCCCAAAGGGTGCAAACATTCTTGCCGTCTCGAAATTCCCATTGGACTCCCCCTCCCCCCAAAAGGGTGGGTCAAAATATAATTATGTACTCTTTTTGGGAGCTAATGAAAGGTCCTATGGGAACAGTAAAAGGTTTATTTGGGGTAGCTTTTTAACCATTTAATGAAACTATCATTTACAAGACTGAGAGATCCCATGACAACAGAATTAAATATTGATGCAAGTGAACAAGTACATTAGTGTACTGGAGACTTTAAAAATTAAAACTTGAAAATATAAATAAACAGTGTTTTTTGATAATACTAGATGATAAGAGGAAGCATACCTGGAAGAGACGAACATAAAGTGTTTCTACTTTGGCAATTTTTTATCTCAAAACTCCTGCGTTTTGGGTATTTAATTGCCCACATTATAATACAGTATATCTCCTCTTTCCCGAAGCTAGAGCTAATAGCCCATGTGTGCTGTGCGCCGTAAAACCATATATCATCATCATCATCACCGAAGCTAGAGGTTGATATTTCCTTTTGATGATACCGGATTACCTTTGTACCGATTGCTTTTTCAACGGGCGACCCAGCTATTAAGACAATGAACGTTGCAGCTAAAGGCTTCCAGGCTTTGACTCAACATGCCAGTACAAGAAAACATCTCGACAAGTGCCGTGTAAAACTAACACCCTCGTAATTGCACCTTAGTGTTCCATCTATTAGTAACGACATAACTTATGTGAGTCATGAATGTGTTTTATGCCTTTTTTTGACGTTTAAAAGTGTTATCACCCCTGAGGTTACCACCAGTTATGCACCACTCAGCTGACACCAAATGGCCAACATACGTCCAGTGATGTATTGGCCGGCATATGGTGGTGGCCATGGCCATGAAGCGGACACTAAATAGCCAGCGAACGCCCAGTGATTAAAAGGTGGTTACACTGAGGCCTAGGCCATATAGTGGACTCCAAATGGCCGTGTGGCAGACTCTGAATAGCAAGTGGACACAAAAAATCAGAGTGAAAGCAAACTTTTGGCAGTCAGTGTAATTATACTTTTTATGCCCATTGTGAACACTATTGTTGGGACCCCTAGGATGGCGTACTGCTGTTATACGGTACGCAATTTTGCACGTCTTATGTTTTCTCGGCAATTGGAGGATAGGACTTTGTTATGGTGGGAAGTGGTAACTAACATGGCGTATCCATTTTTCTAGCGTATTAGGATAGTGCTATATTGCAGGCATCATCTGCCTTTATGGTTGTTCATCAACGTGTTGAACGGTATGGGTGAAATAATAAATAGTTTCAATTACCGTACCCTGTTCTTATCTGTGGATGTGAGTCATCCTATGAGAAATACAGTTCAAGCACCAGACAAGTAAGTAGTTATTTAAGGGTATAGATTACGAACAGAAACGCATGAACACGTTAAGTGATCAAACGGGCCTATTCATTTTTGGTCGGATAAGAACAGTGGTTATTTTGACATTACAGGTGCTCAGTATGGTTACTCCAAAACAACCTANGTTGTGGAGTGCAATTGATCTCATTGGCTGAATATTTGCTGAACACGTTGGATAAGAACAGCTGAACAGTTTAGCTGAATGCTTTGGCGGAATAGGTCACTTGGACAAAGAGCAATGGTGCAGACTATTGCAGTGTTTGGAACTGTCATCCTCATTGGTGCATATAGTAGAACATAATTTCAAATAGTGCTGCATCCACTTTTACAGAGGCATATTTCAATATTAACTGGTATCATGCATAACAATACACAGTGATGAATTTAACTGATTTGAACATGCATGTTTATTGATGTCGTACATTTCAGTGTATTCCAAGTAACGGGCTGTGTTTGTCAGTTCATTTGTGTTCATTGCTTGGATTTTGACTTTGTTTAGTATTTCAAGATGGAGGCCGACAGAAGTAAGCTCTTGTTTTGCAAACGAGGCACAGCTAAGGCAGCCCTCACTAGATTAGAACGATTTATAAACAGTTTCCATGAGGGCGAGGACATTAATCTTGTGCGGGTAAGCAAAGAAAAGTTAAACGATGCATACACCAAATATACTGAAGTACAAAACAAGTTAGAATGGAAAGATGTTGGTGAAGATCATTCAAGTGATCGCGAAGAATTCGAAGATAAACATAGCCACATATAGGCTAAAATGTTGTCATTTCTGCATCCAGCCACAAATGATTCACCTCTGTCTTCACCACATTCGACATCGCATTCGAGTGTTTCCANGCACAGAATGAAGCTGCCCACCATCAACATTCCTCAATTTGATGGAAGGGTTATGGAATTCCAACATTTTAAATTCACCAGTCTCATAATAAATAACGAGCAATTGGATAATGTTAAAAATTTCTACTACATTCTTTCATCACTTATTGGGAAGCACACTGTCTTATAAACAAATCGCCTGGAACAGACGATAACTTCCAAGTCGCTTGGGACCTGGTGCGGTAAAAATACAACAATCCAAGGCGCATCGCAAATGCACATGCGAAACAACTAGTGGCATTACCCTCAGCTATGAAANAGTCTGCTAGTGCTCTATGTGCACTAATTAGCCAAACGGTTAGTAATCGTAAGACCATATTGGCATTGAAACTCTCAACACCGGTGGATGAAATTCTGATTTCTCATATGGTACTGGACCGTGTAGATGAGACGACGTGAATGGGAAACTCGGTCATCATCAAAGGAATTTGCAAAATTGGATAAGCTTCTTAAATTTGTAGAAAAACGATGTCGAGCATTGGAATCAATGAAATGGACCAGCTAAGCAAGGTGGAAGGTTTATGGGTCGTCACACCTGCAAGACAGTATAAGAAAACAGCTGAAGGCTTCAGACATGACATCGTCATCAGTTTCAGCTAATCAATGTATCTTGTGCAACGGAAACCATGCTCTACACAAGTGTAATGCATTTAATGAAAATGATGTATATCAACGGTATGATATTGTCAAACGAAACAATTTGTGCTTCAATTGTCTGCATAGTGATCACAGTTCAAACCAATGCACTTCCAGAAATTGTCGCACATGTGATGCAAAACACCACACTCTGTTACATAGAGGTGGCCAAGACAAAAGAGTGTNTGCAGGAAACACTCATTGCTCACAGCAGCAATCTAATAATGACAATGATGGTTCAAGAAGTCTGAGTAGTGGTGATGAAGGTTTGCATTCTGCAGCAACTTATCATACCACGAAACTTCGTTCTCAGCCTCAAGTATTACTTTCAACAGTACTCGTCAAGGTGAAAGACAGAAGAGGAAACTTTCACATAGTAAGAGCGCTCTTGGACTCGGGCTTTCAATCAAATTTTGTGACCGAAGTGCTGGTACAGAATTTGGGACTTAAGAGACAGCATAAGTAGGTGTCAGTTCAAGGCATCAATTAATCAGTATCTCGAGTCAAGTACAGTGTCAACGTCGAGCTACATTCAAACGTCAACAACTTCAGTTCGCCAATCGACTGCTACGTACTGCCACGTATCGCCAGTGAACTGCCCANGAAGTATATTAATCATCGCAACTGGAATCTACCAAGGGAGATCCAACTTGNAGATCCATGTTTCAACATACCTTGCTCATTGGCACAGAATTGTTTCTTCGCATCCTGCGCTCAGGAAGAAAGGAGGCAAGATATGGTTCCTACCCCGTTTTACAAGATACAGTCTTTGGTTGGATTCTGTCTGGTAAATATCAGCCTTCGAAGGATGAGGGACCTCAACAAATGTCGCAGGCCTTTTTTCTTGTAGACATAGACATACAACGCTTCTGACAACTCAAAGATTTCAATCAGCCCATTCGCACCAGCGAAGAAAGTCTTTGCTAGCAGCATGTCAACAGTCACACTCAACGTGACTTCAGGAAGATTCATCGTGCAACTTCCATTCAAGGATGATCCAGCGAAGCTTGGCAATTCATGACATATGGCTTATCGACATTTTCTTCAACTAGAAAGACGACTAAACAAGAACGAGGGGCTCAAGGAGGAATATGCAAAGTTTCTGGATGAGTATGAAGCTCTTGGACACATGCAACGTGTCACCAATGGGAATGACTGCAGAACTTTGACAAGACAACGTATTACCTACCCCATCATCCTGTATTCAAAGAAGCAAGCACAACTACAAGGACACATGTAGTATTTGATGCCTCAGCCAAGGCTGATCGTGGCAAATCGTTGAATGACATTCTCATGGTGGGACCGACATTTCAACAGGACCTATTCTCAATAATATTCAGATTTAGAACACATCATGTATATTTCACAGCAGACATTGCTAAAATGTATAGACAAGTATGTGTAGCTAATCAAGACTGCAAGCTCCAAAGAATTTTATGGAGAACTTCACTTGAGAAACCAATTCAAGACTACAAGTTGTGCACAGTAAAGTATGGCACATCATCCGCTCCTTATCTTGCAACCAGGTGTCTTCAACAACTTGCGAAGGAAGCAGGTCACCGTTACCCTAGGGCATCTGCTGCTCTGCTTCGAGATTTCTATGTCGACGACTGCATTTCTGGTACTCAAACTGTGGAAGAGGCAGTGGAAATACAAATACAACTTATCCAGCTACTCAACGATGGTGGATTCCCTTTCCGTAAATGGACGTCAAATCACCCTGCTTTGCTTGAAGCTATTCCTGATGAATTAAGAGAAATGAAATTCCCGTTGTCCTTCGATGACAGTGACAATGTAAGGACTTTAGGCTTGCTATGGCATCCTACACTGGATCAACTGCAAGTATTAGATGGTGTTAACACATCACAGCATTCAACCAGCACAAGGCAAGGCTGTACCAAGAGGAAGGTACTAGCACTTATTGCATCTTTCTTTGATCCATTAGGACTCATCAATCCAATTGTAATTTTGAGTAATATATTCTTACAATCGCTTTGGTTAGAAAATTTTGATTGGGACAACAGTCTTCCAGACAATTTTCTGTTGCAGTGGAAGATTTATGCTCCCAAATCTCACTGATCGAACACATTCATATTGACAGATTGGTACTTACTCCAGGAGAACCAATAAATGTTCAATTGCATGGATTCTCAGATGTTTCAGAGAGGCCTATGGAGCTGGCATTTATTTACGCGTAGTTGGTTCTCAAGTAAACACATCAGTTAAGCTGCTGTGCTCAAAGTACAAGGTGGCACCAGTATAGGCGGTTACAATACCACGTTTGGAATTGTGTGCGGTTCTTCTTCTTGCAAGACTGTACAAGAAAACCATTGATGCACTCAATCGTAAACTGTCAATGGTGTACCTATGGACAGACTCGACCATAGTATTGGCTTGGAGTGCTGCGCCATCCAACAAATGGAAAACCTTCATAGCTAACCGTGTAGCAGAAATTCAGAATGTTATTTCTGCAAACAGTTGCCATCACGTCTCTTCGCAAGAAAATCAAGCTGACCTCATTTCACAAGGGGTTAGTCCTGGCGAATTACTTCACAACTCTTTGTGGTGGAATGGACCTCCATGGCGACTGCAATCTTTGGCACCGTGGCCCTAAAATTCTTCAGTCTCAGTTGAAGAAGTACTTGAAGAGCATCAAGTTAAGATCAACAATATCTCTCTTGTGGCTCGCATGATACAACCTGCTAACACATTGAGTATCATCGAATGTTTTTCTAAGCTTCAAAAACTTCTATGAGTTTTAGCACATTGTTTTCGCTTCATGTTGAACACTAAGCGTCCATCTTCTACCCGACAGATTGCACCTTTAACAGTCATAGAATGTGAACGGGCTCTTGATTTTTGCATCAAGCTGGCACAAACTTCTGAGTCTCCGGAGGAGATACGTGCTCTTCAGCTTAAAGGGAGCAAGTTAAACGACTTAGCACCCATCCTTTGTGACCGTCAATTTCTGCGGATTGGTGGTCGTCTGCAAAATTCTCAACTCCTACGAGCAGAGAATCAAATAATTTTGCCCCCACATCATCATCTCACCAAGTTGATAATTGAGCATGAGCATCTACGCTTGTTGCATGCAGGACCTCATCTGTTGCTCTCATCACTACGTCAACGATATTGGATTGTGAACGCCAAACAAATTATTCGGAAAACAATTCACCAATTCATGGTTTGTCTTTTTCGACTTAGAGCTCAAGCAACTCAACAACAAATGAGACAGCTTCCTAGTTACAGAGTTACTCCTTCAAGACCATTTTCCAACACAGGTGTAGATTTCACTGGACCAATCTACAGTGGTGGCAAAAAGTCCTGAACACGCTCATTTTTTTGCCTAATTTTTGTGTTTGACTTAATTTTTCGTTATGAAATTATCGTACTATCTTAACTATTGTTATTGATTCTAATGTATTTTGTCATGCTGATTTCAAATCTGTTTGTAGAATTCATGTAAAGTAAATAGTTTCAACGATATTTTGAAAAAACCATGATAAGACAAGCACAAGGTCACTGTAATAATGAGTGACTGTTTTTTCAACCAATGAAATGCTCTGTTATTCTAACCAATCAGAGAGCAGTAGTGATGAAGGGTTGAAAGCAGAATGTGCAGCATGTTTTAGTGTATTGAAAGCAGTTGTGTGTTGCAATTTGAAGCGCGTGTGTGAAAAATATTGGAATTATGGGTACATTTTCATTTCTGCCTGATAATAAAAGGTACAAAATAATACTTTTGAAGGAAGAAGGTTATTTTATGCGCCAAATTGCTGCTAAAGTACCATGGGGTCTTTCTACTGTCGTGAGAACATTGAAAAGATAATCTGAAACAAATTCTATTCCGGACAGGGAGCGATCTGGACGACCGAGAAAAACAACTTTACGTGAAGACAGGGTATTGCACAGGATTTCATTTTCAAACAGATTTTGAAACAATGGACTTTGACATCAAATGTGAATGTGTGCCCAAGAACTGTGAGAGGAAGACTGCTGGAAATTGGATTACGAGGCTGCAAAGCTCGCCCAAAACCATTACTGACCGATTTTCAACGCAAGAGGCGATTGGCGTGGGCAAGAGATCATTCATTATGGACTATTAAAGACTGGGAAAAGNTAATATTTAGTGATGAAAGTCAGTTTTGTATTTCTGGTAACCAAAGTAAGACGACGCACTCATGAGGAATTCAGCCCTCNGTGTCTGAAGCCCACAGTAAAGTACCCGACNAAAGTGATGATATGGGGCTGCATGTCTTCTCGTGGTGNTGGAAGACTTCACATCGTGAGCGGAACAGTGAAAGTCAGGGATTACATTGAAATACTACAAACAGCGGGAGATCTTTTTGGGGATCAGTCATGAATTTTTCAGGATGATAATGCTCCATGTCACCGTGCAAAGGTAGTCCAGAAATGGTTCTAAGACAATACTGTGAATAGGATGAACTGGCCAGGACAGTCTCCGGATCTTAATNCGANAGAGAACCTATGGCATAAAATTGGTTATGATATTTCAAAGAAAAAACCTTCAAACAAACGTGAGGTAATTGAAGCTTTAATATTTTCCTTCAACCATGTTGTCATGAAAGAACTTCTTCTGAAATTGGTGCATTCCATGCCAAAAAGATGTAGAGCCGTAATTAAAGCAAACGGCTGGCCCATAAAATATTGATGTTCAAACATGTAACAACCATGTAATTTCAAAATGCATATTAAAGGTACCGTATTTGTAAATTTTTGTGTTAATCTACTATGTATATTATGTTATTCTATATTGTGTTATTCTGTACATACTACACATTCTTGTGTTCAGGCAGCTGTACTACAAAAAATACTTGCGGCATTAAAAAACTACGAGGGCGAATCAAATGAAAACCGCAATTAATTTTTTTCCACTATTTTACTGCAGGGATAATGTTTACTCGTATATTATTTTTCTACATAGTTCCCTCCCAGTTCAATGCACTTACGCCATCGGATAGGTAGTGCTTCGATACCGCGTGAGAAAAATTGTTTTGGTTGACTCTGTAGCCAATCGTGCACCGCTGATTGGACGTCTTCATCAGACTTGAACTTCTGCTCTCCAAGGTGCTTCTTTAATGGACCAAAGATGTGGAAATCAGATGGTGCCAAATCTGGCGAGTATGGCGGATGTGCGAGGCACTTGAAGCGTAGGTCGTCAATGGTTTCTATGGTTGCATGAGCAGAATGAGGACGGGCGTTGTCATGTTGAAGCAAAACACCTGTACTCAGCAATCCCCTTCGCTTTGTGCGTATCGCTGGCCTNAANTGGTTCTTGAGAAGGTNGATGTAGGTGGCACTAGTCACTGTCGTACGTGGGGGCATGTAGTGTTCCAGAATAGGACCTTTCTTATCCCAGAATAAAGTCAACATGACTTTCCCTGCAGAGGGCTGGCTGCGAAACTTCTTTGGTTTCGTCGAAGACGAATGTCACCATTCTTTGCGTGCACGTTTCGTCTCCGGTTGAAAATGGTGCACCCAACTTTCATCCCCGGTGACAATGTGAGCTAGAAAATCCTCACCCTCCTCTTCATAATGCCTCAGTAGCTCTTGACTTGCGTCAACCCAACGGTCTTTCAGTTCCTGCGTCAGCTGTCGAGGAACCCACCTGGAGGACACTTTTCTGTAGCGGAGTTCNTCATGCACTATGTGTTGTACTGAACCGAAGCTCATATTCAGCAAGGAAGCCATTTCAGCCAGGGTGACACGCCGGTTTTCCTGAATAAGCCGATCTGCTACGGCTATGGANTCCTCTGTCACAACTCGATGAGCCTGACCCAGACGGGGAGCATCAGTCAATAAAGTCGTACCTTCTGCGAATTTCTTGCACCAATCGTAGACTTGCCGCTGTGACAGACAAACGTCCCCAAACTTCGTCTGCATCCTCCGATGAATATCAACCGGTTTCACACCTTCACTCCATAAAAATCGAATAACTCCACGCTGTTCCTGCTTGGTGTAACTGCGTAGTGGTGCCGCCATCTTGAATCAGCTGTTACTCACCTCCAACGCCACCTACCGGCACTACTTCGTACTACCAGCTCGGAAAGACGTCAAGGACTGTGTCTGCAAATTTCCAAACGCCTAGAAAGAAAAACTCATTTTTAATGGCACTTTTGCGGTTTTCATTTGATTGTACCTAGTAGTAACAGATTTGAAATCAGCATGACAAAATACATTAGAATCAATAACAATAGTTAAGATAGTACGATAATTTCATAACGAAAAATGAAGTCAAACGTAAAAATTAGGCAAAAAAATGAGTGTGTTCAGGACTTTTTGCCACCACTGCATATCAAAACAGGGACACGTCGCAGTAAAACTGATCAAAGCCTACATTGCCGTATTTGTGTGTCTCACCTCGCCACCAGAGCCATTCATTTAAAAGTCGTCAGTAACCTCACAGTTGATGCATTTTTTGCTTCACTTTTGGTTCACTGCTAGAAGAGGCAAACCCAATATATTTTTTGATAATGGAACAAATTTTGTGGGCGCCGACAAGGAACTACGAGAAATTTCTGAAATGATTCATGGACAAGCTGCTCAAGGTAAGTTGAGTAATCATTTTTCCCAGGAAGGAATCAATTGGCATTTTATTCCACCTCGGGTTCCACATTTCGGTGGCATTTGGGAAGCAGGCGTTAAATCGTTCAAACATCATCTACGGCACACTATGGGAGCAGCACATCTCACCTTTGAAGAAGTATGCACCTTGGTAACAAATAGAAGCATGCATGAATTCGCGACCACTCATTCCACTGTCATCGAATCCGAACGATCCAGCTGCATTGACTCCAAGACATTTCTTGGTTGGCTCGCCCCTTACAGCAATTCCAGAACCAGATCTATCTGATGTTAGGTGCAATCTATTAGGTCGCTGGCAGTTATTGCAAAAACAGGTTCAGCAGTTTGAGAATTTTTGGTCAGCAGATTATCTACATCATCTTCAACAGTGAAGTAAATGGACAAGAACATTAACACCCGGAACTATCGTCTGTCTGCGGGAAGATCATGTTCTACCTTTAGTACGGAAACTTGGCATTATCGAGAAATTCCATCCCGGGACTGATGGACTTGTTCGTGTGGTCACAGTACGTACACCCACGGGACTTTTGAAGCGTCCCATTGTACGCATTTGTCCTCTTGTTTTCCAACAATCCAAGGATGGTTCTAATTCGTCTACGGAAAAACATTAATAATCTTTTGTCGGGCGGCATGTTGGGACCTCTAGGATGGCGTACTGCTGTTATACGGTATGCAATTTCGCACGTCTTATGTTTTCTCGGTAATTGGAGGATAGGACTTTGTTATGGCGCGAAGCGGTAACTAACATAGCGTATCCATTTTTCTAGCGTGTTAGGTTAGTGCTACATTGCCAGCATCATCTGACTTTATGGTTGTTCATCAACGTGTTGAATGGTTGTGAGTAGTCTATAACTGTGTATAGGTGAAATAATAAATAGTTTCAATTACCGTACCCTGTTCTTATCTGTGGATGTGAGTCATCCTATGAGAAATAGAGTTCAAGCATCAGAGGAGTAAGTAGTTATTTAAGGGTATATATTACGAACATAAATGCATGAACCATTAAGTGGTCTATCGGACCTGTTCAACTATCTATCGACAATTTAAGTACTTGTATATCGATATTTAATGTGCATGGGTTAACTGATGTTGAAATCCGTTAACGGCCCTTGGGCATCTCGAAATCCCGACAGTATGAGCTTTGTATCATTGGTCCTCCACTCCATTACTTGGTGAAGACTGCTTTGCATCAAAGAAAACAAATTTCTCCTTTTAAAGAGTTAAGAGAGTAATAAAGAAAAACAAAGGTTAGGTTTTGAATCCTCCAGAAGTTCTTTCTACAAAAAAATAGGACTAGTTTAGCCTAGCCACTCTAAATAGGCAAGTCAGTGGTCTCGTTTCATCTTGCCTTTATAAATTGTAGAAACATCTGACTACTCGAACTTACACTTAGGCTATAGAAGAATGATTTTGACCGAATATAGGAATAGAAGTGCATGAAAAAAGATTCAGAAATTCCAACAAAATTGGACATAGGTTTTGGTTTACCACTCTAAATCAGCCAAGAAACAGGCAGGTTTTAATTGGCCAAGAAACAAATAGGTTTCACATGGGAACTCTTATTCCTCTATTCAACTGTTACATTTCGGGTGATTGCATGAAGTCGGATAAGCAAACGGTAGGTGTCGATTGACCATTTTCAATGTATAACCAGCGGACAGTCAGAGGAATGGTTTCCGTTGGCCATTGCATATCGGATAGATTGTCGAATGGTTTTTGGCTGGCTGTCATTCAGTGACTTACAGTCTGCTCGATTCAGCTGGCCGCTTGAAAAAGAAATAACAGCCAAAAGGTTTCTGCAAACTATTCAAATCCATAAATTAAATGAATGGGTTTTGGCTGGATTTCAGAGTGGGGGAATAGGACGAAAGGTTTTGGAAAGCCACTTAAACATGGCCATTTATCCGATTCGTTTCTGCAGGCAGCTAGATAACGGACAACAGACTGTCAGGTTTCGGTAAACAAGTTAGAGCCATAGGTTGCTCGTCAGTGATTCTGGCTGGTGCGTCCCTGGTGAATAAGTGGAAGCGAAACTATAGAGGGCAATGCAAGGTTGGAGTCTTCTCACTCCAGATCAGGGTGGCCATCCTTGAGCGACCCTCTGGCCCGTGTAAGGCACATGGGGTGGTTACTGATCAGGGACATTACACAAGAGTAAAAACGGTCAGGTAATGTTCACAATACGTGTATATTGCCATGGTTCAAATCAACAGGGAATGGGATGAAATAACAGTGAAGTCTCATCCTTGTCATATTGCATCCCTACCTCATGATTTCTTTTTCAGCCATGCCAGGGTTGTTTTGTCTCCTCATTATTTCCTGTTGCCAGATCAAATCTAATTTTTGATAAAAAGGAGAAAATGTGTAAAAATACATTTTTCGTTAGAAGTATTTTTCAAATGCTGTTTAAAATTACACAATCACATCACGCAAACACTCCAAAATTATGACAATAAGAGTCTGCACTCCCTCTTGTGATACACAAGAAAGAAAAAGAAGCAGAAATGCCAAGGAAATAGCAAAACTTTGAAGTGACATATTTGCAAAAATTGGTGAAATGATGGTTGAATTAGAAAAATGGTGGATATTTTATGCTTCCAGTTTTCCTAGAGTTTTTAATTTAACAAGTACATATCAGAAGAAAAAAGAAAGTTGTAACATCAGGTACTATACCTACACTGACTAGATTCATTTTTTAATACTCTTCATTTCAACAATAGTTTTAATCATTCACTTGTTACAGTTTTATAATTTTTGTAGCCTTTACAACCTGTATACTAAAGTCATTTCTTGTAGGCTACTTAAAGTTTTTTTAAGATTTGCATCACAAACGTCTCGTTTGGCTTCCCTTGTTATGGCTTAACTTAACAGTATAAATGTGATTACAGAGACATGTAAGACCCCAGTAATAAAGTGGAAATAGATGTTTGTCATTTACTCTAAATTATATTAATTGGTTAGTAAGATACAACAAAGAAATCAATGTAGACTAAATCACTAAAAATCTTGTATTTGTAGTTTGTTGTTGTTATTATAGGCAATAAGTAAAAGATGTACATGCCCTGCAATTAGCCTAAAACACCTTTGTCATTTAAATTCTCAATGTTCTGGGACAGAAGGGCCAAAATTAAAAATATACATTTGTTGCGCAACTAGTGTTGCTAAATTTGTTTTTGCACTCTTTTCTAGCGATGTAACTTACTGGTCTCAATACCTAGATTCTGTTTATATGTGATTCACTAGAGATAAGTGTCTCAAAGTTCTTTATTATTCATTCATAATATTTTTCTCACACAGAAAATAAATTGTTTTCTATTATATAGTGTATCACTACAGGCAGGGATGTGACATTTGACACACAAAAGTTGTATACGTTACGTACGTATAAAATGTATAAAACATCAATAGAATAAAATTTAATTTTGTAGTTTCAAGTAATTTTCCTACTTAAAAAGTACTGTAATTAATATCATTATATCACGGGGCTGGCCTCAAAAATAGTATTTTTCCTCGCTTTTATTTCTCTTTATGTTTTTTTTTTTTTTCGTTGTTGCTAATTGATAGTTGGAAAGACTCAAGTTCTAGCACCAAGAATGTGGCGTGCCTCCTTAATTCATCATCTGGCGAAGGCTTATTTTTAGAGAACTTTGATTTTTCTGGTGTAAAGGAAACAGTCTGAGGTGGTTAAAAAAATCTAAGATCAAAGCAAAGAAAGATATTCCACAGCAATTTATGCAGTGATAAGTGATAATGCTTCGAACACAAAGACATCATGTGTATGGGACGTTCTGTAAATGAGTGGCATCTTGACATGCAATTCTCATACCGGTCAGCTGCTTGCAAAGGACATTCTTCCCAAACAAGTTGCAAGTCGTGTCGGGGAATTTTTAAAAGCTTTCAGTAGTTCACATTTTGAAGCAAGGTGGGAGAGTGATTTTATTGGCTTGTGAAACAAGATGGTGTAGCCATTCTGACTCATTTGTCTGCTTCATGAAGAACATGTCATCCAGAATGTGAAGGAAAACGGCTAAATGAAGATCAAAAAGACCAGATTGAAAAAATGTTCATTCACAACTGTCTGCTGATGGGCTCCACAACCTCGAAGCTTTAAAATATAAAACTGATATATCCAGAACTCTTACACAGAAGAGAGGGATTTCGACAAAAATACTTTGGCTTCAAGGAAAAATAAACCACATTCAGACCTTGCAGTCAAGCTTTTATCAATCCCTGTGTCATCAGCGCAAACTGAACATTTTTTCAAACTTGAGCTACATACAAATCAAAATGTGCAAGTGCCCGGCACAACAAAGATCAAAGAAAGAGATTAAAAGTTTCTATACACTGAAGTTACACAAGAAAAACAATCAGAGTAGTGAATACTAGTTCTATGTTGACAACATGATACTATGCCTGTGTATACACTGTACAGTGTGTCAGTGTATACACATTGTTTTGTAAATTTTGTACATTCTAAGATGGAAAAAGTGATTAACAGTCAACTTTTATCCTACCTTGAATCCAGCAAATTAATTAGCGATCATCAATATGGTTTTCGACAGGGTCGTTCCACTGGAAATCTCATTTCTTATGTCTCGCATGTGTGGAGCCAATCACTTGAAATGTTTGGAGAAGCTCGAGCTGTAGCTTTAGACATCTCCAAAGCCTTTGTTAGAGTTTGGCATCAGGGTCTCTTAAATAAGCTTCCTTCCTATGGCTTACCACCTCAATTATGTCAGTGGATCTCAAGC